>JALIGW010000020.1:5046284-5153784 GCA_023053685.1 Diadophis punctatus similis | reverse complement strand
ACGCATCCCATCTCCATGGTCACATGATCAAATTTCTGCCACTTGGCAACCAGAATATATTTACAATCTTGCAGCATCCTGCAAGGTCGTGTGATCACCATTTGCAACCATCCTAGCTGGCTTTCAACAAGCCAAATCAAGGAGGGAAGCCATGATTGTACGATTCACTTCACAGCAATCACAAAAAGGTCATAAAATCAGGCATGACTGGCTTAACAATCATTTCACTTAGCAATGAAAATTCCAGTCCCAATTTTGGTCGTAAGTTGAGAACAACTCTAGCAGCAAAGATAATCAGGCTATTTTTGCAATGTACAATAGCTTCCCCCATGAGGTGTGACATTCAAATGTTTTCCCAACCGGTTCTATGGCTTGGGGGGGGGGGTCATGTGACTGAGTGGGCATGGCCAACTTGACGTCACTCGCGGCACCACCCCACCAAGCCACACCCACAGAACCGACAGAAAAGTTCAGCCAAGTCTTCTAGCATTCAATCTGGCTGCTTCTGGTCTCCTTCTCATGTTTGCTCTGTGTGCATGAGCCTGAGAAGAAGGAGAGAAGCCACCATGTTGAATGCTGTGGCAGAGAGAAGCCGAAATTTTCTCCTTCCCTTCACAGCGGAGCTGCTCCCTTCATGGTCTCCCCGGCCCCCTCCCTCCTGGGGGTTAAAGTGCCTTAAAGGGACAGGCTGCAGCAGCTCTGCTGTGAATGGAGGGAGAAAAGTTCAGATCTCCTGCAGCATTTAAGAATCTATTAGAAGAAAAAATAACAATGATGGAATTAACAGAGGCGATTAAAAGACAGAAAAATGGTAAAGCACCAGGACCAGATGGGTTGCCAGCAGAGGTGTATAAGACATTTGAAGAAACATTAGAAATTGTAATGCTGGAACTTTATAATGAACTAGTACTAGAAGCCAAAATTCATGGACAGAAGCATTCATAACTTTGATTCCGAAAGAAGAGACTGATTTACAAAAAATTAAAAATTATAAACCAATTTCACTTTTGAACACGGACTATAAAATATTTGCTTCAATAATGGCGAATAGACTTAAAAATTTCTCAGTGAATTTATACATTCAGACCAAAATGGATTTCTACCTAAAAGTCAGATTAAAGACAATATGTGAATGATTCTAAATACTTTAGAATATTATGAACAGCATCCTGAAAAACAAGTGGCCCTGATGTTCTTAGATGCACAGAAGGCATTTGATAACGTGAACTGGGAATTTATGATGCTGCAACTTCAAAATATGGACTTTGGAAACAGATTTATTAATGTAATTAAAACAATTTAATTTAATTTAATAATAGAATTTCTATGCCGCCCAACTCCCAGGGGACTCTGGGTGGCTAACAAGAAGTAAAAACAACATATAATCAAATAAAAAACAATTTAAAAACACATTAAAATGCAATCAATATCTATAGTAAACAATCAGCAAAAGTAATAGTGAGTGGAGATATGATCGAGAAAGTGGATATTATGAAAGGAATGAGACAAGGATGTCCCTTATCACCACTGCTATTTGTTTTGACTTTGGAAGTATTAACTAGAAATATAAGACAAAGTAAAGATATAAAAGGAATGAAAATTAAAAGAGAGGAATATAAATTACAAGCATTTGCGGATGATTTGGTGTTCATATTGGAAGAACCATTAGAGACGGGGCCAAAACTAATATAACAGATTGAACAATACGGAGAAGTGGCGGGATTAAAAATTAATAAAGATAAAACAAAACTTTTAGTGAAAAACATGAAAAACAAAAAAGGGAATTAACTGGGAAATTAAATATACAGATTACAAAAAAAGTAAGATATTTAGGAATTCAGTTGTTGGCAAGATTGCATAACAATTAAGGAAGATAATTATTTTAGATTAAAGAAACAAATTGAGATAGACTTGGAAAAATGGAAAAATCTTCAATTATCACTGATGGGAAGAATCACATTAATTAAGTTGAATATATTGCCACAATTATTGTTTCTATTCTATCAATAAGAATAGAGAAAACTTTTTTTAAAGAGGTAAACAAAATGATTTTGAAGTTTGTTTGGCAAGGAAAAAAAGCGAGGATTAATATTAAAATGTTACAAGATGCGAGACTTAGAGGTGGATTTGGACTTCCAAATTGGGCGCTATATTATCATGCTGCAGTATTGACATGGATGAGATAATGGATTTTGTTAAGAAATACAAGACTTTTGACTTTGGAGGGACCTGATTTACAGATAGGATGGCACACATTTATGGGAGAAGTAAAATACATAGCTATTTCCAGAGACACTGTATTAGGAACTCTTTGTATATGGTGTGGGAAAAGATAAAAGAGAAACATTATCTGAAAATACCATTTTGGTTATCTATAATGGAAGCACTAATTCAGAGGTGGTTTTTACCGGTCTGGTGAACCACTTCAAATTGCCGCTACTGGTACCTGCAATCCAGTCTGAACCGGTTGAATTTCACCCCGTTCCCCATTCAGTTTTGAAGAGAGGGCCTGCATCATTCTATGAAAGCACAGAGACAATTATTATTCCATGATTAGTTATTCCAGACTGTTTTGAGCAGCGTAGTGGCCTAGAGGTAGCGCTCTCACCTCACAATCAGGAGACTGTGAGCTCGATCCTATGTATTAGCAGATATTTCTCTCTCTGGGCGCAATGAGTTATTGTCTGCTGTGAACACCACATAGGCGTCAGGAAGGGCATCCGGCCAGTAAATGCTCAGCTCCATTCAGCCATCCTGACTCCATCCCGATGCAAGGGAT
Source organism: Diadophis punctatus similis (assembly GCA_023053685.1). Taxonomy (NCBI): domain Eukaryota; kingdom Metazoa; phylum Chordata; class Lepidosauria; order Squamata; family Dipsadidae; genus Diadophis; species Diadophis punctatus. The sequence goes on along the minus strand of JALIGW010000020.1, from coordinate 5,151,005 downwards.
TACAGGGTCATTAAAAGGAAAAAAAAGTTATTCCACATTGTTTGACACATTCCCAATAGTACGTGCAACAGTTGTAGAAGCAGATTCAAACCATATATGCAAAGCTGTACCATATATGGATTATTATACTTCCTTCCAGCTTAATGCTCTCAAACTTTTCTTGCACAAAAGTATTTATAGGCCAGCATTTCTATCTCCTGCAAGCAAAAGCTTGGGAAGAATTTGCAAGATTCATTGAATAGAATTTAATTCTTTCTCTCCCCCACCTCCCTCTTCCGAACAGGCCTGTGTCAGCAGGGTACAGTTACAACAAGAGACCGTATTACAGCTTATCCAACACTTGGCAAGTTCTGAATCTAAAGGAGGGCTATTTTGTACTACAAAGATGAATGCTCTTCACTGAATACTAAGAAAGAGAGAAAGGAAAGCTACCAAAAAAAAAAAAAAGAAATTGAAAGAGGGTTTCTCAAAGCATCTTGCAAAGCTTTTAGGGGGAAAAAAGAAAATGTAGAAATGCCTTTTTAGAAGGAATGGTATCTTATGTAGACCAGTGCCTTCTCTCTTGTTCTCGCCTGCCTACTTTTCCACCCCAACAAAGCTGGTAATAAAGAAGTAGGAAGTTATCGGAGAGCCTAAGACGGCATCATGGGAGTATTTATTTATCAGATGCCAAGAAATAGAAAAAAAGAAACCCTCAAAGTTAGATTCTGTTCAAAATTTTTAAAAAACCCACAAATATCCTTAGAGAGGGTTAGAAGTGGGCTAAAGGTCAGTTATTTTCAATGGAGCGTTTCTATGTGATAAATTTATACCGTGGTGAACAAAACTGGATGAAGAGTTTGCCACAAAAAAGAGGGAGTCAATCTATATTCTCCAAAGCACCTGAAGGCAGGACAAAAAGCGTGAATACCACTTTATAATGCTTTGGTAAGGCCACACTTGGAATACTGCATCCAGTTTTGGTCACCACACTATAAAAAAGATGTTGAGACTCTAGAAAAAGTGCAGAGAAGAGCAACCAGGATGATTAGGGGGATGGAAACTAAAACATACGACGAACGGTTGCAGGAACTGGGCATGGCTAGTCTATGAAGAGAAGGACCAGGGGAGACATGAGAGCAGTCTTCCAATATTTGAGAGGCTGCCACAGAGAGGAGGAGGTCAAGCTGTTTTCCAAAGCACCTGAAGGCCAGACAAGGAATAATGGATGGAAACTGATCAAGGAGAGTTTCAACCTGGAAATAAGGATAAATTTTCTGACAGTGAGAGCAATCAACCAATGGAACAGAAGTTGCCTTCAGAAGTTGTGGGAGCTTCATCACTGGAAGCTTTCAAGAAGAGACTGGACTGCCATCTGTCAGAAATGGTGTAGGGTCTCCTGCTTGGACAGGGGGTTGGACTACATGACCTACAAGGTCCCTTCCAACTCTGTTAATCTGATATTGAAGACTCACTCATTTGTCATGATCCTTTCAATGGGAAAGAGTAACTTCCTAGAAATAAGAACTACGATAAGAGTAAATGCTTGATCCATCTACATTGGGATATATTGACATATAATGTAGAAGGCTCCTATATACTAAAGGTGAAGGTTTCCTTGTCAGTCATGTCCAACTCTAGGGCATGGTGTTTAGCTCCTTTTATTGGCCAAGGGAGCCAGCTTTGTCCAAAAACAATTTCCGTGGTCACGTGGTCAGCTATACGCCAAAGGCACACAGAAGGCTGTTACCTTCCCACCGAAGTGGTACCTATTTATCTACTCCCATTTGCATGTTTTCGAATTGCTAGGTGGGCAGGAGCTGGAGCAAGTAACAGAAGCTCACCCCATTGTGTGGAGCTCAGGTCATGAACTTGGACTGTCAGTTCACCAGTTGACAAGCTCAGCTTTTTGAACTGCTGAGTCATCACGCCCCACATACTACCCTACGTAGTAATGAGAAATTGTTCCTGGGGTTCCTACAATTCATTTTCCAAAGTGGGGGACCAACTCCCCTTCAGTAGTCCTTGTCAAAGAGGAGGTAATATGACACTGTTTTTGCTTCTTAACATCTTGGAATCTTGAATAATACAAAAATGCCCTCTAGACATTTTTTTTCAACTAAAAAATTAAAAAAATGGGATGCATATTATTTTTTCCCCATAGAGGCCTGAATAGAATAGCTAACAGGTTCCAGAGGGATTTCTTTAATTAAATTCCATTCATGATAAAGGTTTTGCACTGTTTTTATCCCCCCCAAAAAAGCCCCCACCCATGAAATAAAGAGGGGATGAAAAAGGATGCCACTTATGCCCTCAGTACTGCTGAGTTTTCAGCCTTCCTGATTTGTGGAATATGGTACAATCCCACTGGAGCTTATTAAGAGCCCTATAGATAGAAAGCCGTGGAACCAGGAACAATATTCATAATATGTCATTCAAAAGTTTGAAAGAATTACCAAGTAATTACACAGGACTACCCCACCCTAAGGTTAATAGAGAGTTATTTCTAGCAGTGGATGGACAGATGGGGAAAACAGAGAAAGCAACAAAGCATCATTATAGATAAGACATTTATGCTTAACTATGGTTTTTCATTTGTATTACATCATAGTACATTGCCTTTTATACAGGATCACACTAAAGGTAAAGTTTCCCCTCACACATATGTGCTAGTCGTTCCCGACTCTAGGGGGCAGTGCTCATCTCCGTTTCTAAGCAGAAGAGCCAGCGCTGTCCAAAGACGTCTCCGTGGTCATGTGGCCGGCATGACTAAATGCCGAAGGCACCCGGAACGCTGTTACCTTCCCACCAAAGGTGGTCTCTATTTTTCTACTTGCATTTTTTTAACATGCTTTTGAACTGCTAGGTTGGCAGAATCACACTACAAGGATCACACTACAGATGGATAAATCAATCCACTTCTTTCGAAGTCTAGTGAGTTCCATATTAAGGCTGTTGTAATTTGGGGCAGAAAAAGATGAAAAACATTAAAACATTACAAACGACGTGTTTATTCAAGGGAACTTCCTTTTCTGTCGTACATATATTAGGGATATGTGGGTCCTCAGAATTTTCCTTTGCTTTACGGCCTTGTTTTGAGGGCAAAGTGACCAGATTTTTTTTTAAAGTGGGACGGGGGGGGGGCCGCCTGGGCGCCGCCATTTGTTTTGCCCTCTGCGCATGCGCAGAACGCTGCGCATGCGCAGAGGGCAAAACAGCAAATGTCGGCGTCCAGGTGAGGTGGGGGGAGAGGGGGGGAGAGGGGGGGGAGGCGGGAGGGTGCTTGGATGCCTGCAGCTCGCGACAGGTAAGCTGCCGGCTGCCTCCTTTCCCCGCCTCCCGCCTCCCGTTCGTTGCTTGCCAGCCCGGCCAAAGGGAAGGCGGGAGGCGAGGAAAGGAGACAGCCGGCAGCTTACCTGTCGCGAGCTGCAGGCATCCAAGCACCCTCCCACCTCCCCCCCCCTCTCCCCCCCCTTTCGGGAGGCCTTTCCTCGCCTCCCGCCTTCCCTTCGGCCGGGCTGGCAAGCAACAAACGGGAGGTGGGAGACGGGGAAAGGAGGCAGCCGGCAGCTTACCTGCTCCAAGTATCCAAGCGCTGCGGTCGCCCGGTCGCCCGCCCGGCCCCAGGGCAACGGCGGCAGCGAGGTACGGGGGGAAGAAAGGGGAGGGGGACGAGGAAGGGCTGTTTGCGCCGCTCGTAAACTAAAAGCGGCGACGGCTCCTCGTCCCTCACCCCTTCCAACAGCAGCGGCGCCTCCGAGGGCGGGGCTAGGGATGGGGCGGGGGAAGGAGAGGAGGAGCAGCCTCCCTTCCCCCTCCCCCCAGCTTCCAGCCGCCGCCGGAGGAGTCAACAACGCGGGACGCCCGCCCGCCGCCAACGCCGCCCACGGCCGGCCCGAGCTGAGAGGCCTGCTGCCTTTCAGGCCGATTTTTTGAAAGAATGCCCTAGTCGTGCATTCTTTCAAAAAATCGGGACTTTTTAGAGGACGGGCGGGACGCGGGACAAATGATGAAAAAGCGGGTCTGTCCCGCCAAAATCGGGACGTCTGGTCACCTTATTTGAGGGGGAGCCTTGTGAACCAGTGCATAGGAGGCCGGGAAAAGGAAGAATTTATCTGTGATTTTGATAAGAACTAAAAAATAAAAATCCATAGCTACATTTTTGAGATTGGAGATAAAGGATAAGGATGGCATATACGTTCAGAAAATATACATGCTACTCAGGGGTGGGTTCATAATATTTTTACTACCACTCTGGGCGTGGCTTATTTTGTGGGTGTGGCTTGCCAGCCATGTGACCGGGTGGGTGTGGCTTGCTGGCCATGTGACCGGGTGGGCGTGGCTTCTTGGACTGCTGAAGGGAGGGGAATGGAGATAGTTTCTGCCGCCCGTTCTTTCAGCATCTCACGCACTCCCTCAGCTATCCTCCCCTGCTTGGACTCACTGTCGGGTAGGATGGCAGCACATGCGCAGTGCTGGAAGCTCGGTTTCTGGGCATGTGCAGAAGAATTTTTTTAAAAAAAAATAAGTTTTTTTTTTTTTAAAATGGCAGCACCCAGGCACCGGCAACCGACCGCACCGGTACTGTGATGTCACCAGCAGGCCACTACCGGTGCTATAGACTGGACCGCACCGGTAGGAACCCACCACTGATTGCTACTCTAAATAACACAGAATATTACTGAATGTGGAATACGTTTTATCAATGGTTAGAGATAAGAGGTAGAAATTAGATGAAGAAAGAGTACGGTCAAATTTCACAATTCCTTATTGCTTTTTAATTTATTATTTATTTATTTATTTGTCAAGCATGTATTAGATAACAGATATAGGTATAAACATGGTTATTAATACATGAAATGGATACGAATAAAAGGGGACATTAGGGCAGGGACGGTAGGCACGCTGGTGCGCTTATGCACGCCCCTTACAGACCTCTTAGGAATGGGGTGAGGTCAACAGTAGACAGTCTAAGGTTAAAGTTTTGGGGGTTTGGGGAAGAAACCACAGAGTCAGGTAGTGCATTCCGGGCATTGACCACTCTGTTGCTGAAGTCGTATTTCCTGCAACCGAGTTTGGTGTGGTTTTCCGTAGGTTTGCATCTATTGTGTGCTCATGTATTGTTGTGACTGAAGCTGAAGTAGTCATTGACAGGTAGGACATTGTAGTAAATAATTTTATGTACTATGCTTAGGTCAGACCGAAGGCGGCGTAGTTCTAAGTTAGTGTTTCTCAACCTTGGCAGTTTGAAGATGCGTGGACTTCAACTCCCAGAATTCCCCAGCCAGCGTTGCTGGCTGTGGAATTCTGGGAGTTGAAGTCCACACATCTTCAAACTGCCAAGGTTGAGAAACACTGTTCTAAGTTGTCTAAGCCCAAAATTTCAAGTCTGGTGGCATAAGGTATTCTGTTGCGAGTAGAGGAGTGGAGGGCTGCTTTATCAATTGTTCGGGGTTTACTTCAAATTTTACAATTAAAACCTGCATCTTTCAGCTATGAAAATAGTTTTTTTTTCAGGAGAGGGGTGGTAAGTTTTGAATTTATGTCTCAGAGAAAGGCGATGTATCCACCGCTCGCAGCTAGCAAATTTGTAACTGTCTTTCTAGCATAAAGAGCTTGGAGCAAGGACATTAAAAAAAATGCTACTAATTCTGATGGATTGCAAAGAATGTCTTGTACAGTATGTACATTATATAAAGTCTTGAAAGAGTAACTAAATCTGTCTAAAGGTAGTGAGAAACGGTCACCTTCTTATTTTATACTAACTCTGGTTGGTGTAAGACTGTTCAGAGGGAACACTCGTCCTACCCTGGTTATTCATCCATTTAAAAAATTGATTATGCAGATAGATTTTGATATAAAAACTCAGCTTCATGTGAGAGTTCCAAAATACCACTTCTAATAATAGTAATCCTCCTGGAGGATTGTAATAGCCCCCATTCTTTCAAGTTATTATTCTACATTGTGAAGCTCCTAATGTAAAGATATTAAAAAGAAAAAGAAGTAAAACTGAAGCAAAAATGATATAGGAATCGAATTGATTTTTTTTTCCAAAGCGATCATCCCAATGACTAAACATTATGAGAGAAAAATAGTCCAGGAATCATCAGACTAATAGCCTGGGTAGATGCAATTCAAAAGAAAGTTTTTGCAGTTGATTGCAAAACTTACAATGTTCAGAGTAGCAAAGATAATTCCAAATACAGACACCCAATAGATGCCACAATCCCATCATTTACACACATACCTATGCACACCTAGGTTCCGAACATACATTCAGTGCAGGCTATCAAAAGAATACACAGATAACTGAATAGTCAATAACAGAATCAATCCATTTCCACTCATATCAGAAGTAATTCAGAGAGACAATTTGGTCTATTGTTGAAGGCACCAAACAAGAAAACAGGAGACAGTGAGTTCTAGTCCTGCCTTAGGCATGAAAGCCAGCTGGGCGTGTTTGGGCCAATCACCAGGAGACAGTGAGTTCTAGTCCTGCCTTAGGCATGAAAGCTGGCTGTGACTTTGGGCCAATCACCAGGAGACAGTGAGTTCTAGTCCTGCCTTAGGCATGAAAGCTGGCTGTGACTTTGGGCCAATCACCAGGAGACAGTGAGTTCTAGTCCTGCCTTAGGCATGAAAGCTGGCTGTGACTTTGGGCCAATCACCAGGAGACAATAAGTTCTAGTCCTGCCTTAGGCATGAAAGCTGGCTGTGACTTTGGGCCAATCCCCAGGAGACAATAAGTTCTAGTCCTGCCTTAGGCATGAAAGCTGGCTGTGACTTTGGGCCAATCCCCAGGAGACAATAAGTTCTAGTCCTGCCTTAGGCATGAAAGCTGGCTGTGACTTTGGGCCAATCCCCAGGAGACAGTGGGGAAGAAAGATCCACAAATGGAAAGTACCGATGAAGAAATAGGTTTGCATTTCCTCAACTACTTAACTATGCTCTCTCAAGACCGTGCTGAGAGGCTAGCCTGCAAAAGACAACCTCTAACTGGCTTAATGCATGGAAATATTATTATTATTATTATTATTATTATTATTATTATTATTATTATTATTATTATTATTATTATTATTATTATTATTATTATTATTATTATTATTATTATTATTATTATTATTATTATTATTATTATTAATTCCATGTACAAACAAATTGGATCCTAACACAGAGTGTTGAGACTGCCAGATTAAATTTTATAACGGCAATCAACACTAGTCTTTATCAAGAATAGCCTCTCACTGCACACGCCAATAAGCTCAGAAATACACACTTACCACAGAACTAAGGGTGGCTTCATACACAGTGAATTTCTTTTCCCCTCTGTCAAAACATTTATTTCCAGTAATGTGAGGTAGCAATCAAGTAGAAAGAGATTTTCTGAAGAGATAAAATGAGCCAGCAATTCCAAGGTCAACAGATTTTGGACAGGCTTCTAAGTGATAGTTACTGTGTCTGATAGTTGGGTCCTACTTTAGGATCAAAAGCAGTCTTCTGCTGTAGACATTCAAAACAATTCCCCTATTTAGGCAATTTTCCGCAGGCTTATAAATACATGTGGGTATCACTCCTGAAGATGTCGAATCCCTCTTGATTTGCATCTATGCCTTGTAGTTGAACCACTAATAAGTGCCCCATGGTAAAAGCTGAATAGTGCACTGCCTTTAATTAGCTGCAACGGAGAACTGTGAAGCAAGGGAATCAAAAGCAGACTAATAGATCTGGAATTATTTTTATCTTTAAACTTTCATAAAAAATATTATGGAAGCAAGCTGGGATCAATCTTCCAAGAATGCTCCATCAATGAAAATTATGCATAGTTCAGAATCACACTGGTAGAATGGGATAAAATATGGGAAATAAATTATAAACTTATATTGGCGGCATCATACAAAGAAAATATTTATAAAATGTTTTATCGTTGGCACCTACCTCCGGCGCGATTGGCAAAGATGTTTCCAACACTATCACCAAAGTGTTGGAAAAGTAAAAAGGAGCGAGGAACATATTACCACTTATGGTGGACATGCCCAAAAGTTAGAACAGAAAACAATTGATTTAAAACCGGAATTATTCTTATTGGGGGTATTCTGCACGAAATATACAAAAGAGGAAAGATATTTAATCCTACACATAACCACAGCGGCCAGATTGGTATATGCTCAAAATTGGAAATCAGACATAATACCCACTTCTTCGATGGTAATTAGAAAAATACTAGAATGTTCAGAGATGTGTAAGTTGACGATGGAGATTCGTGGAAAAGAGGATACGGAATTTTATGAAATATGGAATAAGATGTACAACTGGTTAAAACAAAACTCAACTTTAAAAATCTGGCTACAAAATGATGATGAATTAAGATGAACTTATAATGGTCCATGCCTTTTCTCTCCTCTCTTAACTGTGGAAAACCAAATGAGTGTTTTGACAAAATAAGATAAGAACTATAGTCACCGAAAATAAGATAAGAGAACAATCAGGTGTATAGACAGCGTTAAATATGTAACAAATATTTTGATAAAGCTGCAAAAGTGATTATGTATTCAGTGCTTTTGTCCTTAAAGTTTGTTAGTGTTGGTTTTGTTGGTTTTGTGTGTTGTTTTTAATGTAAAAAGTCAATAAAGATTTTTTTTAAAAAAAAGAAAAGAAAATTATGCATAGTTCAGAAGAACTTCATATGCATAGTTCAGAAGAACTTTATATGCATAGTTCAGAAGAACTTTATATGCATAGTTCAGAAGAACTTTATACGCAGGAGTTATCCTGCAACAGGTCTGCTTGGAAACTTTAGTTATAGATACAGGTAGTCCTCGAATTACAACCATTCATTTAGTGACCGTTCAAAGTTACAACGGCACTGAAAAAAGTGACTTATGGCCGTTTTTCACGCTTATGACTGTTCAAAATCACGTGATCAAAATTCAGACACTTGGCAACGGACTCATATTTATGATGGTTGCAATGTCCTGGAGGCACGTGATCACATTGTGTGACCTTCTGATAAACAAAGTCAATGAGGAAGCCAGATTCACTTAACGACCATGATACTATTTTAGCAACTGCAGTGATTCACTTAACTTAACTGTGGCAAGAAAGGTCATAAAATGAGGCAAAATTCACATAAGAAATGTTCCACTTAGCAACAGAAATGTTGGACTCCATTGTGGTCATAACTCGAGGATTATCTGTATCTTCTACCGAACTTTAAGAGAAATAATTTTACTTCTTGTAGACAGGTAATGGACTGAATGAGATATTTAAACGGGCTGGGCCAAGAGAGGGAAACTATTTTTAAAAGGATCTTAAAACCTAAGATGTCTTCCCATAGCTTTCCGTGTAAGTCAGCAATATCAGGATTGCTTTCGTTGACTCCTATAAGGAATGGCCTTAATAAATGAAAAACAAAACTGATCTCGGAGGAGAATTCCTTGTAAGATGAATGCAATGTCAGATTTAGCTCCAGGTTGTGCCGTTTTATTCTTGATGTGAGAATAAAGAGGAAGACATTCTCTATCCACAGGGCACATTGGATATGTCAACTCTACAGTCAGCATAAAGGGGTTTGGAGGTTAATTCTCATGATCTAATGACTCTCCGTAAATCTTCTCCATTGTTATGCTTATGGTGATGATGCTATTCTGGAGAAATATATGTAGGATAGGCACATAGCAGGAATATATATATATATATATATTGATATCAGGGGTGGGTTCCTCTTACCTGCCTACCGGTGCACTGCGTGCGCATCATCACATTTCGTGCATGCACACGCTCGCTATGCGTGTGTATCCCCTTGCATGATTTTGCTTCCACACATGCGCAGGAAGCAAAAAATCACCGAAATCTCGTGAGGGGACGCACATGTACACGCGATTTCAGCGAATTTTTGCTTCTGCGCATGTGCAGGAAGCAAAAAAAAGGCCAATAAATTGAAAAAAAGATGGTGCCACATGACGGACAGACGAAGATGGCACCGGAGCTGTAGCGCGCAAATTGCGCAATCAGCAGGCCGCTACCGGAACAACAGAGTGGACCGCACCAGTAGGAACCCACCCCATGTGTGTGTGTGTATATATATATACATACATACATACATACATACATACATACATACATACATACATACATACATACATACATACACACACATACATACATACATACATACATATATATATATATATATATATATATATATATGTATATATATGTATATATATGTATATGTATGTATGTATGTATGTATGTATGTATGTATGTATGTATGTATGTATGTATGTAGGTCAAAAGGTCAAAAAAATTTCTGTGCACTTGTTCATTTTGCAGCAATTTTTTTTTAACTGAGTCCCTGGAAAATTTGCTGCTTCATCTAACTTCTTTGCTGGTTGGAAATGCGAGGCAATAGGTCAGGGAAGGAAATAAAAGGATGAGCGGATTCACATGTTCTAACTAAGCCACAATTTATTTGTCCGTGTTTTAAAAAATAAATTGGACTTGCTGGAGTCATGCATTCATGCTTAGACATGGTTATATTGTAGGAGGAAAAAAAATGCAGAGGATTTTAGATTATGGGGAGTAAGGGCAGAAAATTATTCTAATGTACCAGCATATCAATCACACATTGACTTGGTGGATGTTGTTTTATCTTCTTTGAGCATATCCAGGATGTTCTGGTGATGGTATCTCATTCTCCAATGACCACTTGGCTGGACAAGACCATTCAGAAGTTGCAACTGGTAGAGAATTTAGTAGCCAGATAATTGGAATTTCACAGATTTTTACAGTTGCTGCATTGGTTGCCAATTGACTTGAATGAAACTCACATTTCAAATAATTGATCATTGCCTTTAAAGACATAAACACACAACCCTAAGATATATTAGGACCAATCTTGTCAAATTTGAATCTGTGTGTCCAACAGTCTCCCTACATGAAATACAAAGAATGTGGTCTAGGCAACAGGCCTTCTCTTCTGTACCCCACATGCTACGAAACATACTTTTATGAAACAAACTTTTTCCAGAGGTGTCATGGGTTCAATCCATTCCTGCATTTCACAATGCCTTTGGCCTGACTTGACTGTGGTGGCATTCTAGGTAAGTTTGTAATTGTCAGATGCCACCTCAATGCTCTGCTACTATGCTTTGGGAGGCTCCTTCAGTGCCAATCTGCCATAAACGCTGGGAACCTGATATTCCTATTTCAGGGGAATGGAAGTTCATTGCTCCATTCAGAGCACTTTCTCAAGATCAACGGCTTGGGAACGGAGCACAGCGGCATTCCTCAGCAGAACCCATTCTAGAAACATTTCTTTTTTAATTTGATTGGACTTGAGGGGATCGCCTATGGGAGGCGCCTTCAGGAGGGAAAAGCTACACTGGGATTTTGGGCGCGCAAATTTCAGTTCTGGCTTTGCTTCACTGCATTCACTTCTAATAAAACTGTAGCTTTTGCAACAAAAAACAAGGATTGTTTTTACTTAGGAGTCCAGCCCTTCTGGATTGGGGCACTCTAAAAATATTGATGAGTGAGTGAGTGAGTGAGTGAGTGAGTGAGTGAGTGAGTGAGTGAGTGAGTAAATCAATCAATCAATCAATCAATCAATAAAATTTCAGAAATGAAAACTATGCTTTTTCACTTTGAATACCTCCAAATCTAATCTTAAAACTATGTCGGATTTACACTGACCGGAGGTAGAGAGATCTATGCAAACACACATACCTATGTAGACATAACAGTTAATGGTTGTGAAATCTGTAAGAAAAAAGGACAATAGTGTTTCCCATTCTGATACCGCAGAACGTATTTTTAAAAAATCATCTAACCTAAGGTCAAAGCCACACAGTGAATACAGTAATAATAATAACAGAGTTGGAAGGGACCTTGGAGGTCTTCTAGTCCAACCCCCTGCTTACGCAGGAAACCTTACACTACTTCAGACAGATGGTTATCCAACATCTTGACTTAAATTCTTGACTTAAATTCTATCAGACAAATCTATTCATTTTTGTTGTTGTTGTTGCTGATGCTATTGATGTCAAGCAGCACTCTAGACTTTGGAAAATAATTAGCATATATCAAATAATTATTCCATCTAGATCAGAGGTGGGTTCCTGCCAGTTCGGAGCGGTTCTATAAGAACAGGTAGCGGGAATTTCCCCCCGCTCGCCAAACAGGCAGCGATGGCCGGCTGGACACGCCCCCAAACCGCCTCTCTTGGTGGCGCCATAGTCACCACCATCTTGTTTTTCGCTTCTGCGCACGCACAGAAGCTTTTTTTTGCTTCTGCGCATGAGCAGAAGCTGGGTTTTCAGCACTACGCATGCGCACATGCTCACACGGTGTGGGAGGAAGCGAACCAACAGCGACATACTGGTAAGTCAGAACCTACCCCTGATCTAGGTATTTACTTTTAAAACTCGGTAGATCTTTATCTCTCTCTATATCAGTGGTGGGTTCCTACCAGTGCGGTCCACTCTATAGCACCGGTAGCGGCCCGCTGGTGACGTCACAGTACCTGTGCAATCGGTTGCCGGTGCCTGGGCGCGGCCATTTTTTAAAAACAAAATGAATTTTTTTTAAAAAAAATTCTTCTGAGCATGCCCAGAAGCCGAGTTTCCGGCACTGCGCATGCCTGCCTTCCTACCCCACAGTGAGTCCAAGCAGGGGAGGATGGCTGAGGGAGCGCATGAGATGCTGAAAGAATGGGCGGCAGGAGCTATGTCCATTCCCCTCCCTTCAGCAGTCCGAGAAGCCACGAATGCCCGGTGATGATCTTAGGCATTTTCGCACGTTTGAGGCTTCTCGAGCTGCTGAGGGGATGGGGAATGGGCAGCAGGACCTATCTCAGTTCCCTTCCCTTCCCTTCAGCAGTCCGAGAAACCACACCCACCCGGTCACATGGCTAGCAAGCCACACCCACAAAATAAGCCACGCCCACAGAGTGGTAGTAAAAAAATTAGGAACCTGCCCCTGCTCTATATGCATATATAATAACACAACCAGCGAATGTTTAGTTTTCTATTATGCTTTTGAAATTAAGTTATATGACCCTAATAATAGTGTTGGCTTTTAAAAGAACATGGTATTTAACAAACAAACTCTCCGATGTTGTTGGCATGGCATATTTGTCTTACAGTTAATTTCCACTTGCTGTTGTATTATTAGACATTAACACGGCTGTATTGTTTAATCTGCAGCTCCGTTGCCCATGGCTGACTTCAAACTGATCGTTCTCATCCATTGATAAAAATTCTAATTCATCTTTGTTAGTGCAATTAGACAGGAATTGGATAACTGTACCAGTTCTTCCCAAAGGTCCAGGAGAATGTGATTTTTTCTTCTTCTGACAAGTGAAGCCACCAGATTACTTTTAATTGGTAGAGGGAGAGCGATACTTGACTTTGTCTCCCTAAGCAAGGGGAGAAATAATATAAGGCAGAGTTCATGAAGAATTGGACTCAATGGATGCTTGTTCTCCTCCTCCTTGTCCAAACAAGACTGCCAATTTACATCCTTGCAGGAAGGACATTGTCCGTTTCTCCATCCCATGACCCCTTTCCGACTTTCAGAATCAATGTTCACAAAAATAGCAACAACCACCTCATTTTTGTCATAACTTATTTGCGATTCAGAGTAATTTATGGCAACTGTGTTCATGGTTCATTTAGCTCAGGGGCGGGTTGCCTATTCTTCACGCTACTGGTGCGCTGCGCACGCATTGCCATGTTACAGCGCTGCGTGATTTTGCTTCCTGCACATGTGCAGAAGCAAAATCTCATGAGGGGACACGCACGTGCACACAAATTTGGCGCTTTTTTTGCTTCCACGCATGTGCAGAAGCAAAAAATCACCAAAATCTCGCACGCACGCACGTCCCTTTGCAAGATTTTGCTTCGGCGCATGTGCAGGAAGCAAAATCAGCCCAAAAATTCCCCCCAAAAAGATGGTGCCCTGTGACAGACCAGGGAAGAAGGCACTGGAGCTGTCGTGCGCAAATAGCGCCATCTGCTGCCCGTTACCAAAATGACAGAGTGGGCCGCACCGGTAGGAACCCACCACTGATTTAGCTTTAGCTTATCATGTCAGACAGACTCAACTGTTAAAATTCTAAACCATTGTTAAAATCAATCATCTTCATTATGGCTTAATACAGTAAATTCAGTCCTGTGTAGGATTCAGTGGGTACATTTCAAATGTTTCATTCCAGGTCTTCAAAGCCAAATACTAGAAACAATATTATTTTTGTCTGTACAGTCCAGACTTTGGCATGCTGGTCACTGCTAAAAGTTCAGCTGCACAGATGGAAGCTTCTTCATGGAATTAAAAGGAGAAGATAAAAATGTTCTCAGATCAAGCTTAAGTGGTGTTGACTTCATGGAATTGTCTCCCTAGTTTTCTTGGCAGTAATACAGAAATTATTTGCCTTCATCTTCTTTTTCATTTCCCAGACAAGCCTACAATATTATAATTTTCTGGTGGACACCAAAATAGACCCAGCTCTGCTTATTTTTGGGGTTGAGAATGAAGATGTCCAATAACCAATATTATTATTGCTGTTTTGTTTATTGCTGTTTTGACTTTAAGTCAGTTTTTTGACTCATGGTGACTGCCTGGATTAGTCCCTGCAGTTTTCTTGAGATAGTTTGCCATTGTCTCTTTCCTAGGGTTGAGAGTGTGTGACTGGACCAGGGTCATCCTGCTGGCTTTGTGCCTAAATTTGGACTAAAACTCACTGTCTCCTGGTTTCTAGCCTGGTACCTTAACCACTGCACCAAATTCTCTCTCTCTCCAGTAATTTTGGGCCCTGCTAATTGGATTGTTAGAAGGAAAATCCATCTGGTTCAGTTCCAATCCAGGGGAAAGGCACTGCAGATAAAATGGAAGCTGGAGGCTGATTGGAAAGAAGGGTTCTCTGATGAAGCAGCACCACCAGCCACATGTGGTTCTGGGGCAGCTGACAAAATGGAGTTGAGAGTGGGTGGGTTTTTATACCTTCTTGATTCCTACCGGGTCATGTATGGGTTATGCAGGGGTCATAGCTGGCTCTGTAGATAAAAGAAGAAATGCAAATCCTAGACCTAGGTATTTGTCTAAGTTAATTCTGTCAACCTTTTGTTTGTTGCTTATCTGAGTTTCTGTCTTGACCCAGACTTTCTGAATGGATTACCAAAGCTGCATTTCTAAAAGTTGGCCTCCTCAGTTTTTGCTTGGGGCAGGGAAACTGGGGCTGGTTTCTGCCTTCCTTAAGATTTTTTACATTTCTCCTTTAGGGGAAATATTTTATCCTGCCTTTTTAATATTTCATTCGTCTAGGGGAGGGGGTGGCTTCCTACAGGATGTATCAATGGTTCTTTATATTAACTCTCTTTATGCCTTCACTGAATGAGTACTCTTACTTTTCTTTCTCCTAAAAATTTCAATTAACATGTCTCTTTCTGATTAGCCTTTCTAATGCTATTTTTCTCCTTAGGGAAAATGTTGGTGTTTTCCTGTGTTTTCTGGAGCTTACCAGACACATATAACTTTATCTTAAAATATAACTATCTATACCAGGAGTGTCAAACTTGTGTCGTCACAGCATCATCACATGACATATCATGACTTTTTTCCCCCTTTGCTAAACCGGGCATGGGCATGGCCAGCACGTGACACATCTGGCCCACGAGCCGCAAGTTTGAGACCCCTGATCTATATCTATCTACCGTATTTTTGGAGTATAAGACGCACCTTTTTCCTCCCTAAATTTGGGTGTGTCTTATACTCTGAATGTAGCTTTTTCGGAGCTTTTTTTCCAGCCCTAACTAGGTGCTAACGATCTTCCCAGCTCTTACCTTGCAGGCTTTTTCATTGTTACTCTCTCCGAAGAATGTTTTTCCAGCCCTAAGTCTTTGCAGGGTTTTTTTCATTGCTCTACTTGCTCCAAAAAAGTTTTTTTCTAGCCCTAACCAGGTGCTAATGATCTTCCCAGCTCTTACTGGCTTGCAGGCTCTTTCATTGTTACTCTCTCCGAATAAGGTTTTCTTAAGTCCTAACCAGGGGATAAAATAATGTGCTGAAGCTGACCAGACTAAGGATGTTAACCAGATGAATACCTGGTAGGAAGATTTTTTTCCTATTTTCCTCCCCAAAAAGTAAGGTGCGTCTTATACTCCGGTGCGTCTTATACTCCGAAAAATACGGTATATCTATCTCATATATCTTATCTATCTATGGATGAATCTAATGCCATTTGTATATTTCAGAGTAAGAATGCTGAAAACATCTGGGAAAGGCCTATTCTTCTCTAAATAAATAAAGCCTTACACCTTTTTTTCTGTTATGTAATCATTAAAAAAAAAGAATTCCATTTTTGCTTACTTTGTCCAAAGGATACAAGTCAATTCCTATTGTGAGTAAACAGGCTGCGTTGAAAATGACAACATGGTTTGCAATGTAGGACAGTAAATCAATTTATCTAAGCAGATCGTGATTAGCGATTACATAGTTATAAAAACTTAATTTAATATCTGAGGCAGACTTTACGTGCATGCTTGCTAATTAGATTGTTAGTTTTTGAACTCTCTGTGCGCAATCTTTAACCGTAGATTGGCATTCCACCATTAGCGTATTTATTTATTTAGCGTATGGCTGGTCACACACAATAATAAAACACTTCATTTTTACAAATTAAAAACAGTTAAAGCAGTAAGAAAAGCCTAGAAAGGAAAACAGAAATAGCTAATGAACTTCTTCATAATCTTGACCTGGCGCGTAGGCAAAAATGGGAGCAAACTACGTATAGATTAGATTTTAAACACTCAAGCAGGAGGGCATGGAGTCTACTGAGAAAACTGGGAGGAGACCAATCAGCTCAACGCAAACAACAAGAGGTTACTCCAGAGTCTGGAGTGGTGGGTTGGTGGTGGGTTCCTACCAGTGCCGTCCACTCTATAGCACCGGTAGCGGCCCACTGCTGACATCACAGTACCGGTGCGGTCGGTTGCCGGTGCCTGGGTGCCGCCAATTTTTTTTTAAAAAATATTTTTTTAAAAAAATTTCTTCTGCACATGCCCAGAAGCCGAGTTTCCGGCACTGCTCATGCACTGCCTTCCTACCCCACAGTGAGTCCAAGCAGGGGAGGATGGCTGAGGGAGCACGTGAGACACTGAAAGAACGGGCGGCAGGAGCTATCTCCATTCCCCTCCCTTCAGCAGTCCGAGAAGCCACAAACGTGCGGTGATGATCCCAGGCATTTTCGGACGTTCGAGGCTTCTCGAGCTGCTGAGGGGAGAGGGAGTGGGCAGCAGGACCTATCTCAGTTCCCCTCCCTTCAGCAGTCTGAGAAGCCACGCCCACCCAGTCACATGGCTGGCAAGCCACGCCCACAAAATAAGCCACGCCCACAGAGTGGTAGTAAAAAAATTAGGAACCCGCCCCTGCTCCAGACCAAGTAGCAACTCGTATTGTCAACTTAACAAGAGTACCGCATGACAAGAAACATACTAAACTAGTGAAAAGAGAACTAAAGCATCTAAAAACTTTAGGATTGCATAACCAGGAGTATGCTCGACCCTTCCAGGCAGCTGAAATAGACACTGCCCTGAAGAACGTCAAAGCTGGAAAATCTCCTGGTTTTGATGGAGTAATGCCAGAATTTATCATCCACTCTGGACCTCGCACAAGAGAATGGCTGGAAAAATTCTATACAGATATCTTAACTTCCAGTAGGCTCCCTCCAGAATTTAAAAGAACTAAGGTAATCGGTATATTAAAACCCGGAAAAGAAAGCAATAAGCCAGAAAACTATTGCCCCATTGCTCTGTTAAGTGTCTGTTATAAACCATTAGCGTAAAATCCCTGTTAATGCCATGCAAAAAAAAAGAGGTGTCCTGCCCATGCATCTGCAGATCAGTCCCTTGTTAAAAGGGCAGAGATAAGGCAACCTAGGTTTTTGTTTTCCAGACAGTCAGCAATCTTCCTTGATAACAGTGTGCCGCTTGATGAGAGAGAGTAACAGGAGCGATTATATTGCATTGCACCCCTTCAAACAGAGTCTGAAAATAGGTACCGGTTCCTTTAAGTGGCTCTCAGCAAGGTTTCTGTAATTGTCTCTGTGGAAAGTAAGAGTTCCCCCTAGTGCAGAGTGATAAATCACAGATAATAATAGTTCTTTCCAAAATAATCCTCAGGCAGAAGAAAAACCCAGCAGAGAAGGTGGTGCAGAGTCAAAATGTGGCACCTGGATTTGTCATTTCAGAGAGCTCTATAAATATACCAAATGTTGTCAAATGTTGTTACCTTTGTCACACCCATACACCCGTTGACATAATGGTTGGTCACACAGTCAGCAAGATGTTTAGACTGGATTTGGCATTTTTGTCCACCAATCAACTTCTTCCCAAACACCTGGGATAGGCAGATTGTTTAATAATATTAAAGGGATCATCATAGGACACAAGCTGTTCCAAGTAAAGCTACTTTTTGCAACTGACTAATGGTCAGGTGTAAATGTCAGTGTTCAACTAGCATTCAAATTATTATTATTATTGTTATTATTGTTATTACATACATAGCAATGTGAAATCATAGCTGCGTTTCATCAGATGGTGTTGGCCTTCATAGGCATTAATTTCTTCCCAAGAACTTAGAATATCATAATGTATTGGCATACATTTATTGGACAAAGTCTCATTTCCCTCTGGCTCATGATCTTCTTCACTCTCCCAGAATCATTCATTCATTCATTCATTCATTCATTCATTCATTCATTCATTCATTCATTCATTCATTCTATCTACGGTATCTATCTACGGTATCTATCTATCTATCTATCTATCTATCTATCTATCTATCTATCTATCTATCTATCTATCTATCTAATCTCTATCTATCTATCTATCTATCTATCTATCTATCTATCTATCTATCTATCTATCTATCTATCCATCCATCTAGCCATCTAGCCATCCATCCATCCATCCATCCATCCATCCATCCATCCATCCATCCATCCATCCATCTCTATTTATCTCTATCTATCTCTATCCATCCATCCATCCATCCATCCATCCATCCATCCATCCATCCATCCATCTATCTATCTATCTATCTATCTATCTATCTATCTATCTATCTATCTATCTATCTAATCTCTATCTATCTATCTATCTATCTATCTATCTATCTATCTATCTATCTATCTATCTAATCTCTATCTATCTATCTATCTATCTATCTATCTATCTATCTATCTATCTATCTATCTATCTATCTAATCTCTATCTATCTATCTATCTATCTATCTATCTATCTATCTATCTATCTATCTATCTAATCTCTATCTATCTATCTATCTATCTATCTATCTATCTATCTATCTATCTATCTATCTAATCTCTATCTATCTATCTATCTATCTATCTATCTATCTATCTAATCTCTATCTATCTATCTATCTATCTATCTATCTATCTATCTATCTATCTATCTATCTATCTATCTATCTATCCATCCATCCATCTAGCCATCTAGCCATCCATCCATCCATCCATCCATCCATCCATCCATCCATCCATCCATCCATCCATCCATCCATCTCTATTTCTATCTATCTATCTCTATCTATCTCTATCCATCCATCTATCCATCCATCCATCCATCCATCCATCCATCCATCCATCCATCCATCCATCCATCCATCCATCCATCCATCCATCCATCCATCCATCCATCCATCCATCCATCCATCTATCTATCTATCTATCTATCTATCTATCATCTATCATCTATCCATTCATTCATTTATTCATTCCTCTACCACTCACAAGGTGGCTCAATGTTTATTGATTGGTTGATTGAATTCATACACTGCCCATCTGATTGCCTTGCCTTGCCACACAAGAGTGAGGCCAAAAATATTGTTCAACAAAACTGCATTTCTTTGATACCTTTAATATTCCCCCCTCCCCTGTCTTCTTTTTCTGTAACTCGTTTAATTTCTTATAGGTGTCATTTTACAAATATATTATGTATCTAATATATGTGTATGTACACAAACACACACACACACACACACACACACATGTTGGTCAAAGACAGTAAATAAAGGTTACCTACTTACGTCCTGGGTTGTGTGTTTTTTAAATTTCTCAAGTAACTAACCAGAAAAAGTAGAATAGCAGAATAACAGAGTTGGAAGGGACCTTGGAAATTTTCTAGTGTACAACCCAGTGGTGGGTTCCTACAGGTGCGGTCCACTCTATAGCACCGGTAGCAGCCCACTGGTGACGTCACAGTACCGGTGTGGTCGGTTGCCGGTGCCTGGGCACCGCCATTTTTTAAAACATTTTTTAAATTTTTTTAAAAAAATTCTTCTGCACATGCCCAGAAGCCGAGGTTCTGGCACTGCACATGCACTGCCTTCCTACCCCACAGTGAGTCCAAGCAGGGGAGGATGGCTGAGGGAGCGTGTGAGACGCTGAAAGAACGGGTGGCAGGAGCTATCTCCATTCCCCTCCCTTCAGCAGTCCGAGAAGCCATGAACACACGGTGATGATCCCAGGCATTTTCGCACGTTCGAGGCTTCTCGAGCTGCTGAGGGGAGGGGGAATGGGCGGCAGGAGCCTAGGATCATCGAATGGGGAGAAGCATTCAGGCCGGACGGAGCCTCCTAGAAGAACCACTGCCGCGGTCTTGCTGCTCCCACTGCGGGGGGCTGAGTTGCGGGTGGACAATGCCCCCCCCGCTTCTCCGGCCGCTGCCAAGTTCCTGAGGCCCATGCCCACCCGGTCACATGGCTGGCAAGCCACACAGAGTGGTAGTAAAAAAATTAGGAACCCGCCCCTGGTACAACCCCCTGTCAGGCAGAAAACCCTTTACTATTTCAGATAAAAGGTTATCCAATCTTTTCTTAAAAACCTCCAGTGTTGAGAAACCACATGGTTATGAAACACCTGACAAGGCAGAAATCGCAAGCAAACCCAAACATGCTCACTTTCCAGAAATACAGGTGTTGTTGTTTTTTTAAAGTCCTTTAGATGTTGGTATACTAATCCACATGAATGCATTGCTTTTTTTTAATCATGTAGATATCTAAACGGATGCCCAATACGTTAAACCTATTAAACTGGAGACAATAAAAGTACAAACTGGACTGAAATATTGCACAAATAGCAGCCTCAGAACAATTTCCTCTGTTCGGAAGGAGAGGAGGAAAAACATATTTCAAATCTTTTTTTTTTTACCTGATTCAATTTCATGCATGCATAACCCTAGTCAGATACTCATAACAGCATTGATCAGTTGTTTGTGGGCAGAGACGACCAGGATAATCAAATTCACCTGCTTCAAAAAGAAGGGTCCATTCCTCAGTAGCTGAGCATTCCCATTTCATATAGGAGCAAAGCACTAGGAATGCGCCTTGTAACAACAAAATCTTGTTATTAAATCTCTATTTCCATCAAAAGGGATGCTGAAATTCACACTGCTGAGGAAATTTAAACCTTCGGCTTCCCATTATCCCGCCACGACTAATTTAAATTCTGGGTCAAAGAAACAATGCCACCAGTGGATAATCTTTTCTTGACCTGTATTTATTTGCTAGTAATGAAACAAGGAAACTTAGGTTTAGAAACTGCTCTTCCTATTTCCCCTCCCCCCAGCATTCTTGTTCCCATGTAGGAGAAACCTTATCTTTAAAGAATGTCCTATATAGGTGTCAACCTGCAAAATGACTTCTGCTGAAGCCATGCTTACTCCTGCTTCAATTCTTGGTTGCCATTCTAGGGGGAGGGGGGCAGAACTCAGGAATGTGGTGTCTCAGCCGGATAGTCACAATATCTCCCAGCCAGCATGTGAACCAAGGTCATTTCAAGGGACATTTGTCAAAGTTGAGCGGGAACCTACACCTGGACTGATTGGCCCATTTGGCCTGAGGGACAAAGGGGGGTGGGGAGGTCTTATTCTTCTAACTGTCCCTGAGCGCGAGAATAATTTAGAGCTAGTTTCACCTTTCTAAGTGCCAATATGATGTACTCAATAAAGGATCTCTTGAACCTGAAAAAAGTGACAAGAGTCCTGACTCCCTGAGTTCATTACTTGGAACCACGACAGCAGGTCTCTTTAGGTTCTAGCAGACTTATTTCTCCTACTTTGATTGTCCAACCAAAAGAACGAGTGTTCAAAATCCAAAGTCAAATATAACATTGGTGGAGAAAAATGTAAATAGCTAAACATCATTGTCATCATCAATCATCATCATCATCATCATCATCATCAATTAAAGATACTATCCCAATAGATAGAAATCTGAAATTCCAACTTAAAGATGAATATTCAGACGTCTAGGCAATGGGAGGGGCAGAGGACAGCCAATAAAAATATGTTGTACTTTTATCATATTTGTCTATGGTTATTCCCAGTAGAAAAAGTTCTGGTTTTAAATCTAATTTTATCCTCAGTATTTCTTCCATCCATTGTCTTATTTTGTTCCAAAATTCCTGTATCTTGTGGCATTTCCACCACATATGATAGTATGTCCCAGGTAGCTTTTTACATTTCCAACATGTTAATGATAAATTCTGGCCCATTTTGGCTCCTTGTTGGAGTGAAGTGCCATCTATAAAACATCTTATAGAGGTTTTCTTTATATGAGGTAGCTAGGGTGAGTTTTCGATTCCTGCTCCATAGATCTTGACAGGCATTAAGGTCAATATTATATCCAAAGTTTCTACTCCAATGTATCATAGTATCCTTAACTTGCTCTTCATATAGAACCTGCTCTAAGAGATATTGTCATATTTTCCTAATTATTTTTTCTTCTGTCCCTAATATTATTTTATCTAATTCTGTTGCCTCCAATTTTATGCATGTATCTTTTTTGTCCTTTCTATATTTTGATTGTACTTGTAAATACACCCACCATTCTAAATCTATACCTTCTTCCTGTAATTTTGTCCTTGATTTTAAATCCCCTTTCTCATCCAATATATGTTTATATGTTACTGCTTTTCCTAAATGCATGAATTTTCTGTGAATATACATCTCCAGTGTTGACAACCAATTTGGAATTTGTATGTAAATTTGCCGTTTTATTTTCTTCCACACTTCTATTAGTGCTCGCCTAATATAGTGCCTCTGGAAGTACTGGTGAATTTTATTTTTCTCATCCCATAATATGGCGTGCCAGCCAATTTGTAAGTCGTGACCTTCCAATTTTAATAATCTTTCATTTTTTAACTGTATCCAATCCCTTATCCAAATTAACTCCCAATCTGGTAGTCCAAATCCACCTCTTTCCTTCGAGCCTTGTAACAATTTTAGTTTAATTCTTGCTTTTTTTTTTGCCATACAAATTTAAGTATAATTTTGTTTAAATTTTGAAAAAAATTCTTTCTCCAATTTTATTGGTATGCATTGAAATAAAAATAATAATTTAGGTAATACGTTCATTTTAATTAATGCTATTCTCCCCATGAAGGAAAGCTGTGGATTTGTCCATTTATTAAGGTCACGCTTTATTTGTTCCATCAATTTCTCATAATTATCTTTTTGAGTGTGGCACACCTTGATGTTATTTGTATCCCCAAATATCTTATTTTTTGTCGTTTGTATGTTCAATCTTTCTAATAATTAATTTTCTTGTGGTTTAGTCATATTTTTAACAATCATTTTAGTTTTTTCTCTATTTTTAAACCCAATTCTCCATATTCCCCCAGTACTTCCATCAGTCTACACCACGATTGTAATGGTTCTTCAATAACGAATACCAAATCGTCCGTGAAGGCCTGATTACACTTATTTTTATTTATGTATTTGTTCCCATCTTTAGTGTTTTTAAAAATAATATAGCAATAGCAATAGCACTTTTCTTATATACCGCTTCATAGTGCTTTACAGCCCTCTCTAAGCGGTTTACAGAGTTCAGCATATTGCCCCCAACAATCTGGGTCCTCATTTTACCGACCTCGGAAGGATGGAAGGCTGAGTCAACCTTGAGCCTAGTGAGATTTGAACAGCTGAACTGTTGAACTAGCAGTCAGCCTGCAATGGCTGCATTTAACCACTGCACCACTTCAGCTCTTGTGGTTCAACTCAAGGCAGTTCACATATCCAACAGAGTTTCCTTCTACTTTCTCGAGAACAACAGCCTTGTGAGGTGAGTTGGGCTGAGGGAGAATGACTGGCCCAAGGTCACCCAGCTGGCTTTCATGCCTATGGCGGAACTATAACTCACATTCTCCTGCTCTCTAGCCTAGTGCTTTAACCACTAGAACAGTGATGGCTAACCTTTCTCTTGTCGCATGCCGAAAGCGGATGCGCACATGCCCACACCCATAATGCAATGCACGCGCACCTGCACCCCATGCATGCATGCACGACCCCCTGCGCTCCTCCCTCCCCCTCTGGAGGGCCTCTGGAACCCGGGGGAAGCTGTTTTCGCCCTCCCAGAGGCTCAAGGAAAGCCTCTGGAGCCTCTGGAGGCGAAAAACGGGCCTCCCAGAAGTTCCGGAAGTCCAGAAACGGGCCCATTTCTGGCCTCCGGAGCGCCTCTGGAGCCTAGGGATGCACCCCGCCCTCCACGCATGTGTGGCCGATACCCAAAAATCAGCTGGCAGTGGGAGGTGCGCGCACGTGCACGGTGGAGCTGAGCTGGGCAAGGGCTCACATGCCTGCAGAGAGGGCTCTGCATGCCATAGGTTCGCCATCATGGCACTAGACCAAACTGGATCTCTCTTTTATCCATTCACAAATCCAGAAATCACCACTAGATAGCAGTAGATGCATGCATAAAATACCATTTGGTACTATCTAGTGGTGTTCCAGATTTTTGCAGCTCAGATCACATAGCCTTAGGCAAACAAGATATATATATATATTTTACATACTGGGAGAGTGAAGGCCAAATGCACCTCTCTTGGAGAACGTTTCTTAGTTATACTCTTTTCATCATATCAAATAGCTGAGCTCCTGACAGCAGGGGCATCTTCAAAAGAGTCTTACTTGCTGATTGAAGTAGCCAGGAAGGTTCATAATGAGAGAGGGAATTCCTCAGATAGGAATTGGGAGAAAATCTGCATTTCATGAGGATAGATTCAAGAAATTCCTCTAAGGTGACGGGATGTCTCAGCTCATCCCTTGCCTTTCAGGAGTAACATATTTATTTTATTTATTTATTTATTACAGTTTTCTTATATGCCGCCCAACTCCCGAAGGATTCAGGGCGGCGTACAACAGAAAAAGATACAAGAATCACCAATAATAAACATTTGATTAAAAACAAATATAAAACTTAAAAATTCATATTAAAAAAAACCATCCAACAATCAGACATACCCGGGGGAGAGCACAGATGGATTAGGCTCCACCCCCAGCCTGCAGGAAGAGCCATGTCTTGACAGCTTTTCGGAAGGCCAGCAGGGTGGGGATAGTTCGGGTCTCTGGGGAAAGTTGGTTCCAGAGCGCGGGGCCGGCCACAGAGAAGGCCCTCCCCCAGGGCCCGCCAGCCGGCATTGCTTGGCCGACGGGACCCGGAGGAGGCCAACTCTGTGGGCCCTAACCGGTCAGAGGGAAGTATGAGTATATTGTTTTAACTAAGAGATAGAAACTTTTAAGAAAGGAACACGACAACCTGGATTGGTGCTAACTCAGTTAAGACTAAGGTCAAATAAATAGAAAGGTAAACATTTTCACTCACGGATAATATAAAAAAAAATGTTATCCGATGAAAGCTTATTGTATAGAGGGGGATAGAACACTCCTAACTGTATGTTTTATGTGTGTATTGTTTCATGTTGTATTTTTGTGTGTGTTTAATAAAAATAAAAATAAAAATAAAAAAGACTAAGGTCTAGCAAACATTTTGATATAATTTAACGGGCCAAAATCATGCACAGTTATGAAAATTTACGCCGGCAATTATGTAACTTTAAGTAAAGCTAAAATGCATACAACAAAATGTAGTTAGTTGGGTATCACCAAGCTAAGGGAAAAAAATAAGAAAGTTTCAATCCATCAATCCATCAATCAATCTTTATTCAGCCATAGACAAGCAAATGAAAGAATATTTGCTAACCAGGAGTTTTAACTTTTCTTAAAGTGGAACACATATTAAAGAATACCTTTTTGGTAATGGCCCTTCATTAACCCTGTAGTAGGGTAGGGTACCTGCTACCCTGAAGACAGGACAAGAAGCAATGGATGAAAAGTAATCAAGGAGAGAAGCAACCTAGGAGAAATTTCCTGGCAGTTAGAACAATTAACCAGTGGAACAGCTTGCTTTCAGAAATTGTGTATGACTCATCACTGGAGGCTTTCAAGAAGAGACTGGACAGCCATTTGTTCTGAAATGGTATAGGGTCTCCTGCTTGAGCAGGGGGTTGGACTAGAAGACCTCCAATGTCCCTTCCAACTCCTCTCCTCTCCTTTCCTATATAATAGGAATGCAAAATAATTCCTTCATGGATTTTTGTGGAAGCAAATTTACAATATGTGCCAGAGATTTTCCCATTGGGGCAGAGTGGATGAATACAACAAATACAAGCGGCTTGTCCCTTTTTCTGATTCCAAACTTCTGTAGAAAAATATTTTGTTTGTGAGAGATACATTTTAAAATAATGATTATTTCTGCTCTCGGAGAAATTGATTGTAACCAAGAAAAACACCGAAGGTTGGTGGATTAAAACAAAAGGTTTCACAGGGAACCCATATCAACAAATGCGTAAGGAAGCAATTAAGGAAATTGCTTTTAAAGTTTTCTATTGTATAAAAGCAAAGTTTATAGAAAGGTAGTAGTCAGATTAAGGATGCTGTAATCATCTGTGATGAGCTATTTTCAAGTAGTAATAATACACAGGGATGAATAAACTGTCTTGGATATCATTTGAATCAACAGGTAGATTCAGTTTAATGATTTGATTCAAAGATTCAGTGCATAACAAATGAAGGAAGCTTGTTCTCCTCTTTGAATTACTTCCATTATAATAACTATTGAAGTTTTTAACTTGATATGTATAATTATTAGCAATTAAAGAACACGCTTGTAGGACAACAGTCTTGACGATTGGGCATGCAGGGATTTGCGACCACAATTGAACCCAAAATTTCTGTTGCTAAATGAAACATTTGTTAAGTCAGTTTTGTCCCATTTTACGACTTTTCTTGACACATTTGTTAAGGGAATCACTGCAGTTCTTAAGTTAGTTGTAAAGTGAATCTGGCTTTCCCGTTGGCTTTTGCCAAGTGTCTGAATTTTGATCATGTGACCATGGGGATGCGGCAACAGTCGTAAGGGTGAAAAACGGTGGTAAGTCACTTTTTTCACTGCCGTTGTAACTTACAACGGTCACTAATTATGGTTGTAAATCAAGGACTATCTGTACTCTGTCACATGTGGGCTTTTCCAATGCCTGAAAGGGTCTTGAGAAGCTCAAACCAACTCTAACGCCTCTCTTCGATATAATTTAAGAATTTAAGTATTATCAAAGATGTTGAGACTCTAGAAAGAGTGCAGAGAAGAGCAACCAGGATGATTAGGAGAATGGAGGCTAAAACATAAGATGAACAGTTGCAGGACTTGGGCATGGCTAGTCTAGTGAAAAGAAGGACCAGGGGAGACATGATAGCAGTGTCCCAATATTTGAGAGGCTGCCACAGAGAGGAGGGGGTCAAGCTATTTTCCAAAGCACCTGAAGGCCAGACAAGGAATAATGGATGAAAACTGATCAAGGAGAGATTCAACCTGGAAATAAGGAGAAATTTTCTGACAGTGAGAACAATCAACCAAAGGAACAGAAGTTGCCTTCAGACGTTGTGGGAGCTTCATCACTGGAGGCTTTCAAGAAGAGACTGGACTACCATCTGTCAGAAATGGTGTGGGGTCTCCTGCTAGGGCAGGGGGTTGGACTAGATGACCTACAAAGTCCCTTCCAACTCTGTTAATCTGATATCTATCTGAATAAAGAGTACAACAAAAAAAGCACAAATACTATATGCAGCTAAAATTAGGGGTGCCATTTTCTTTTAAGGGACACTATACATTTCATAGCTGTTGTATTTCCTATTCTATTCCTGTGGCAGAGGAAAGTTTTGGCTGCAGATTCGTTCTTCCTTGCCTTGCAGCCCTCAAGGGGCCATCTTGTCCTTACAACTGAGAACAAGAAATGTCCACTGCAAACATGACAACCCTCTGCTCTTTATTTATGAATTCAGCGGGATGCATTTTCAAATAGCATTGTGCATGCCATCACTGTAGATGCTATTAGAGTACAGTATTAATTACCGAGATTCTAATCTCTATAAGCAGCAGAGTACAATCTCAATGACCTTGGACTGTGTTAAATTCCTCCTACTAAACTCACAGACAGATGGAATTTCCCACAATTATTCTTCAAATTTTCCCTTACCTTTGATACGTAGAGATGGGAGGCTGAAACCATTGGTGTAAAAGCTGGCTCCTTCATACAACCACTTTTCAAAAGGGGTTTGAGAATTTGGAACAAGCCCCATCAAATCCCAAAGGTACTTTTTCAGGATGCAACTGGACTTTCTTGTTTTTTTTTCCTTTTGACGACGTTTCGCTTCTCATCCAAATGTCTTCAAAAGAAAAAAATCAAGAAAGTCCAGCTGCCTCCTGAAAGAGCACATTTGGGACAACCATGGCCTGGATGACTGAGAATCTCTACAGACTTTTAGCTATACAATTTGGGATGAACACCCTTTGAATGGTGTGGGAGTAGGAATGGATTTCCAGAAGAAAAAATTGCAGACTACAGGGACCAGGAGCACTACTCAGGTGACCCTGAGGACACAGATAAATCTCCAAGTGCTTCAACGACCCTCTAAAAAGGATGCAAATGACCAGTTCTGTCTGCAAGGAATATGAATCCTTCCATTCTCCACTATCCTGCCAGAGCTGAAGAAGCTTCTTGGATGAGAAGCAAAACGTCGTCAAAACTACAACAACGAGGAAGTCCAGTTGCCTCCTGAAAAAGCACCTTTGGGACAACCATGACTTGGATGGCTGAGAATCTCTACAGACTTTTAAGCCCCATCAAGGTGATAACAATTTGGAAGAAGCAACAATCAAGGTGATTGCACAACCTTCTTCAGAGGTTGTGTAACAAAACAGCAGTATGAACATCCTTAGCATTCTGGGAAAATCCTTTCTAAAGTCTGTGCAATGCTCTCCTGCTTAAAACTAATAAAGTTGACAGCATTTAAGGGAGATTAAAGTAGAAGCATAGGAGACCTTTGCTAACCTTGGTCTATATGCATAAATACATTTGTTTTCTCCTACTATTGTATTTGAGCAGAGATTGAATGTGTTGTTATTAAAAGGAAAAAGAAGATCCTGCAAAACCTCTTTACGGCCAGAGATGAAAGTACAATATGCTTTTGTACCATGATCAAGCAATTCTCTGTTTATAATATCAGAACTTTTTTTAAAAAATAAGCAACTTGTCTCTTTTCCTTCCCGGTTTAAATGAAGTCAAATGATGAACAGATTCTTTTATTATCATTATTTTTATTCTGGCTGCACTGAATATCCTTTGATGGGCAATGTGTGGATTGGAAATATTCCCTAAACAAATAAGCAAATAAAAAAAAACATTTGGGGTGGTTTAGGAGTTGCATGAAACACAAGCTGCTCCTCTTCTTCCTTCTTCCTTCCTTCTTCCTTCCTTCTTTCTTTCTTCCTTCTTTCTTCTTTCTTCTTTCTTCCTTCTTTCCTCCCCTCCTATCTTTCTTCCTTCCCTCCCTCCTTTTCTTCCTTCCCTCCCTCCTTTTCTTCCTTCCCTCCCTCCTTTTCTTCCTCCCCTCCCCTCCCCTCCCCTCCCCTCCCCTCCCCTCCCCTCCCCTCCCCTCCCCTCCCTTCCCTTCCCTTCCTTTCCTTTCCTCTTCTTCTTCTTCTTCTTCTTCTTCTTCTTCTTCTTCTTCTTCTTCTTCTTCTTCTTCTTCTTCTTCTCCTCCTCCTCCTCCTCCTCCTCCTCCTCCTCTTCCCCTTCCCCTTCCCCTTCCCCTTTCCCTTTCCTTTTCCTTTTCCTTTTCCTTTTTCTTCTTTTCCTTTTTCTTTTTCCTCTTCCTCTTCCTCTTCCTCCTCTTTTTCCTTTTTCCCTTTCCTTTTTCTTTTTTTCTTTCTTTTTCTTTTTTCTTCTCCTCCCCTCCCCTCCCCTCCCCCTCCTCCCCCCTCCTCCCCCCCCCCAAGAGATTTCTATGCCTGCAAAATAATGTGGTGGAAATTTGGATGATTCTCCAAATATATATATATGAAATGGTACTAGGAATTACAAAGGGAGAAATGAATTGGTGGTTTTTGCCTTCTTCCTGCTGGGAAGATTTCATTTCATCTTTTTTTTAATATTTTAAGCAAAGTAAAAATTAAGGAGAAGGGGCCCCTTGCCTCTACAGATAGTCTCGGTCTAGATCCCATTCTCTTTTTGTAAAATGTATTGCCTCTTGACTTGGAACTATCGTTACCCTAGCCCTGCTCTTAATTTTGCACAAAAATATGTTTTATGCTTTGAGACGAAACAGTGTAAGGATGTGCAGCCATGAATCTACAGTCTATGATCAGTTTGTGCCAAGGTTATAAATGAGATCAGCTGAGGCTAAGCATCTATTTTTCTGCCTGATCATATTAGGCACATTCTGGTTGCTAACATTGGGATTACTACTACTTTGAAGAGAGAAAGCTTGGACCCTCCCTAGAAATTCACAGCGTATCTACATTACTATATCAATGCAAATGATCTAGAGTTATTTGCAGATAATAGCTTTCACCTGACAAGACTTTCTTTGTAAGTGATCAACAATAAAGGTACAATTCAGAAGTAACACTTTGTGTCATTCTTGGTTCTTTGGGCCTGACAATCACAGAGATCAAACCAAGTCAGTCAAAGATAACAGAAGGCATTAAATGTAAACCAAGTACCACATTTTTCACAAGCAAAGATAAATCAACCGAATACTTTCACAAGCAAGGATAAATAGTAAAATACTCCCGATTTTAATGTGTGTGTGTATGTATGTATTTATTTGTGAGATTTATATACCACCTCAAAGTGCAAGCACTCTCTAAGTCAGTGGTTCCCAACCTGCGGGTCGGGACCCCTTTGGGGGTCGAACGACCATTTCCCAGGGGTCGCCCTGGCATCCTCAGCTCCCCCTCCCCACTGCCACAAGCCTGGCCATATCGGCTCAACTTGCCTGAGCCCTCCGATTGGTTGGGAGAGGTGCCATTCGGTGAGAGGCATTTGTGATGCCTGGCGGCCGAGCTAAGGGGCGGGGTGTCGCAAGATTGCGCGCTGGAGAGTACAAGGCGGTGCTTAAGACATCTGTGGCCGCCCCTGTCTCCTGCTCACAGCGGCAGTTTCTTCCCGCTGGTGTCGAAGGGAAAGGGAGTCACGGGAGGGAACGGCCAGCCAACGACCACTTAAGTTTCACAGCGCACGACGGCAGGAAGGAGGACAGCTGGGTCGGATCCAGTGGAAGATGATATTCCTTGTGCTCTTGCAAAGACTGGCCCGAGAATTTCTGATCTGGCATATTGTTTTTGTGATTATACATATTGTTTTTGTGATTAATCGCTATGCTTTAATTATGTTCAATTTGTAACAATGAAAATACATCCTGCATATTATTTACATTACGATTCATAACAGTAGCAAAATTACAGTTATGAAGTGGCAATGAAAATAATTTTATGGTTGGGGGTCACGACAACATGAGGAACTATATTAAGGGGTCGTGGCATTAGAAAGGTTGGGAACCACTGCTCTAAGTGGTTTACACTAGTAAGCAATGTATATTTATATTGTCCCCAACAATCTGGATCCTCATTTTACCTACCTCGGAAGGATGGAAGGCTGAGTCAACCTTGAGCCAGTGAGATTTGAACGGCTAAACTGCTGATCACAGTCAGCTAAACTGCTGATCACAGTACTGCACTCTAACCGCTGCGCCACCTCGGCTCTTTAAATACTCTTTAAATATGGGAAGCATACTGCTTCCCATATTTGGGTATACCAGGTGACTTGACAAAAAAACATTTAATCTTTCCCTGGCTCAGCTGATAAGGGAGGAGAACTTGTGGCTTAGAGGGAAAAAGCACTGCCTAACAAGGCAAGTAGCCCAAGTTCAAATCCTAGAAGGGTATGGCTAGCTGATGAGAGCTAAATAGCTTGAAATAGATCTATACTAGTCTCCCTTTATTTCTTTATCAGTTCTTTGTAAGTTTGAAAATATGGTTTGTAGCCTGGATGGCCCCTGGAGTGGGGCTGAAAGGCAAAAGGAAGCAGTATGCTCCCTCCCATATTTGGGTGTACCAGGTGACTCGACAGAAAAACATACGTGTGTGTGTGTGTGTGTGTGTGTGTGTGTTTGTGTGTGTGTGTGTGTGTGTGTGTGTGTGTGTCACGTAGTGAATATTGTCAGTTGTATGTCTATGCAGGGTGATGCACCCCTATCCTAATATTATGGTACATTCCAATACAGGCAGAACACGTGATATGAGTTGTACGCATGTGTGCATTCCTAAAACCACCATTAATTCTTTTTGACTTGGCTCTTGACCGGAGCGGTAGCATTTTCTTAGCAAAGATGTAATTATTCAGGATTTATTGTTTTTGTACCGAAATAAATATTTTCTAATAGACCTTTAATCTCGGCTTTATTTCTAAATGTCTGAATTCCAAGAAAAGATCTAAATCGCCTCTATGAGATTCATTCTCACCTTAACAGTGTATGTGTGTGCGTGTGAGTGTGTGTGTATGCCAAATATCACTCACTCATCATGAAATCTCCAGAACTGTAAAGCCTATAAACTTGAAACTTGGCACGTATGTTCCTCTTGGCTTCTAGGTGCTCGCTAAGAAAGGATTTTTCAAAATGACCATCAGATCATTAGTATTTCTTATACAGTATTATATTATAATAATAATAATAACAGAGTTGGAAGGGACCTTGGAGGTCTTCTAGTCCAACCCCCTGCTTACGCAGGAAACCCTACACTACTTCAGACAGATGGTTATCCAACATCTTCTTAAAAATGTCTAGTGTTGGAGCATTCACAACTTCTGGAGGCAAGCTGTTCCACGGATTAATTGTTCTAATGTCAGGAAATTTCTCCTTAGTTCTAAGTTGCTTCTCTCCTTGTTTAGTTTCCACCCATTGCTTCTTGTTCTACCCTCAGGTGCCTTGGAGAATAGTTTGACTCCCTCTTCTTTGTGGCAATCCCTGAGATATTGGAACACTGCTATCATGTCTCCCCTGGTCCTTCTTTTCATTAAACTAGACATACCCAGTTCCTGCAATCATTCTTCATATGTTTTAGCCTCCAGTCCCCTAATCATTTTTTGTTGCTCTTCTCTGCACTCTTTCTAGAGTCTCAACATCCTTTTTGCATCGTGGCAACCAAAACTGAATGCAGTATTCCAAGTGTGGCCTTACCAAGGCATTATAAAGTGGTATTAACACTTCGCGTGATCTTGATTCTATCCCTCTGTTAATGCAGCCTAGAACTGTGTTGGCTTTTTTGGCAGCTGCTGCACACTGCTGGCTCATATTTAAATGGTTGTCCACTAGGACTCCAAGATCCCTCTCACAGTTACTACTGTTGAGCAAGGTACCACATATACTGTACCTGTGCATTTTGTTTTTCTTGCCTAAATGTAGAACCTTACTTTTTTCACCATTGAATTTCATTTTGTTTGATAGCGCCCAATATTAATTAACACAGTCTGATGCTACGGAATTAGACGTACTCCATTATGTACTCCATTATATTGCATTCCATTATGTACTCCATTATATTTGCTGGGATTAAAGAAGGGTATTTTTTGCTAAGTCGTATCCAATGGTTCACTAATAATTAAAAACCATTGAAAGGATTGGGGGGGAGGGAGTTTCTTGTATGGCAGGATGAACAAAGATAGGAAACTCCCCGTTACGCCCGTGAGACCTTGTCTCTCAATCTGCCTAACTAATTGATCCCTCAGTAAGCCATCATTATCATTTCTAACCCATTTTTATTAGTTACTTCCCCAAAGATCATTTTAAAAAGCTTTTCAGTCTGGATGTCGGTGTGTTTCTCCCAAGATCTACAATTTACATGAATGAATGCGTAAGCTGCAAAAGAAAATCGGCCGCCACTCACGATCATTTCCAGGTCTGTCAAAAACTACCGAAATAATTAAAGCTATTAAAGCTATTATTGCTTAAAAGCAGAAACAGTAGCTTCATTAACAGGCAGCATGATGCTTTTATGGAAGGTTTTATTTTATACAGGATGACATGCAAAGTTTTTTTTTTAAAAAAAAAACTTGGTGGTGATGATGATGAAGAAAACCTGAAACTTTATTATTAGAAGTTTCCAAAAACTTTTTGAGCTTGAACTGAATGTAGCGAGCTCACACACACACACACACACACACACACACACACACACACACACACACAGAGAGAGAGAGAGAGAGAGAGAGAGAGAGAGAGAGAGAGAGAGAGAGAGAGAGAGAGAGAGAGAGAGAGAGTAACATTTTTTGCTGATAAATGAAAATAAAGGGAGACTATTATAGATCTATTTCGAGCTATTTTGCTCTCGTCAGATAGCCATACCCTTAGTGGGATTTGAACCTGGGCAGTCTGCTTGTAAGGCAGAAGTTTAACCTCTAGGCCACAAGATTCTCTTCCCTATCAGCTCTACACCAGGAAAGGGTTATATATGTTTTTTCTGTTGAGTCATCCTGGTGTACACACCAGGATACACACACATACACACACACATACATACATACATACATACATACATACATACATACATACATACATATACATACACACATACAGTATATATATAGGTTCAATTCCCACTAAGGGTATGGCTATCTGACGAGAGCAAAATAGCTCAAAATAGATCTATAATAGTCTCCCTTTATTTTCATTTATCAGCAAAAAATGTTACACACACACACACACACACACACACACACACACACACACACACACACACACATATATATATATATATAAATTTTTCTTAATATACATAAAAACTCTCTCTCTGAGCAACGTGTTGTCTGGGTACAATTGATTTTGAGTAAGAATATAACAATAATCATAATGGTAATCATAGTGTACATAGCAATAATAATCACATATTAATAGTACAATTAGCTTATCCATACTAAAAAAAATCTGTATATTAATTATCCTTTTAATCTTTTTAATTGGTAACCTCTGTTTCTATTAGTTAACTATTGGTAAAACAAGTCCCATGTTAGGAAGTATTCTGTTTCTTCCTTTGCGAGGTGGCGCAGTGGTTAAAAGCAGCACTGCAACCTTCAGCTGTTTGCTAGTTCAGCAGTTCAGCTGTTCAAATCTCACCGGCTCAAGGTTGACTCAGCCTTCCATCCTTCTGAGGCCGGTAAAATGAGGACCCAGATTGTTGGGGGCAATATGCTGAACTCTGTAAACCGCTTAGAGAGGGCTGTAAAGCACTATGAAGCGGTATATAAGTCTAAGTGCTATTGCTATTGCTATTTTCTTTTCTTTTAAGTGTTAGTCTATCCATTCTGATTTTTTTAATATAACACTTTCATCTGCAGGGATCTCTTCATTTTTCCATTGCTGTGCAAACACAATTCTTGCTGCTAAAATTAGATATGTATTTCCTTTATTATACTGTTCTGGTAAGATAACGAACAAAAATATTTCTGGTTTAAAATCTATATGTTCCTTTATCATTTTTTCTAACCATGGATGTATTTTAGTCCAGTATTTATTTATTTATTTTGCCTTTGGACATGTCCACCACATATGATAATACGAACCTGGTATCTGAAGAAGCTTCTTGGATGAGAAGCGAAAGGTCTTCAAAGAAAAACCAGAAAGTCCAGTTGCCTCTTGAAAAAGCACCATAGCGACTGAATGTAGTGCTAACAGTCTAACAAAAATAAAAATTGTCTTCAGTAACATCTGCCCTTAATGTTGAGGGATGGAGAGAAAAGTCTCTGCTATCCATAAGGTATCATATCCTGTTATTTATCATTTGCTCTTGAAATAGTCCCTTCCAGCCACATATTTATCAACCATTCCAATTTTAAAATTTCATAAGGCTATCACTTTAGCTAGGGTGAATATTCTGTCCTCAGCAGTCCTTCTTGGATGTTTTAAGGATATTTCTATTCATTTTCTCTTATGTCCACGTGGTTATGGTTCAATAGAAACTCTAGTCCATATGCTATTATATTGTTCCTTATATAAGGACTCCAGACAAACCCTTATATCTCTTGTCTTTAATCCAGGTACTGTAGTGCAATTTCTGTTTAATGCTACTACTCTTAGACAAAGGTTTGAAAATAACATTTCAAATCTCCCAGTTCTGTGCTGCCATTTGTACACATGCTATACCATTACTGTCACGTAGTGAATATTGTCAGTTGTATGTCTATGCAGGGTGATGCACCCCTATCTAATATTATGGTATATTCCAACATAAGCAGAACACGTGATATGATCTTGTATGCATGTCCATGTTCCTGATCCACCATTATTTTCTTCTGCCTTAGCTGTTGACCTGAACGGTCGTGTTTTCTTAGCAAAGATGTTATTATTCAGGATTTATTGTTTTTGTACCGAAATAAATATTGTCTATTAGACTTTTAATCTCGGCTTTATTTCTAACTGTCTGAATTCCAAGTAAAGATCCAAATCACCTCTATGAGATTTATTCTCATCTCTCAACAATTACTTAGGATTGGAACAGAGGTGGGTTCCTCCCAGTTCGGACCAGTTCGCCCGTACTGGTATCAAACCGCTGGTGACATCACAATGATGTCATGGAACCAGTTTGGTCCGTGGGCGCCGCCATCTTTTTTAAAAAATGTTTTCGGATTATTATTTTTTGGGGGGGGATTTTTTTTTTGGGGGGGGGATTTTTTTCCAGGTTTTTTTTCTTCTGTGCATGCGCAGAAGCCGAGTTTCCAGCACTGCACATGCATCGCACTAGGGATTTGTTGAAAACATGTGCCTTCTCCACCATACTGATGTTATATAACAATTGTGGCAAACCCTTTGCATTGCTTAGTCATTTCCCTTTTAGCGTTGAACCTACAACGGGCCACACAGTTTATGGACTGCAACTATCGTATACTCAGGCCATGTATAATTGACAGACTGGATTTCATTAGAGATTTTAGTTGTCATTTATTATTTTATACTAGAATTTTTAATTGTATATATGCTGAGTGTTTTTATTTGTTCTGGTCTCTGGTCTAAGACTGTAATAAAAATCAATAATACATAATACTTCATTTATATAATATTTTTTTTGTATCTGGCTTTAGGGTTGTAACAAAATGGAATGCTATAGCTTGTGAAATCGAGTTTCATGGCATTTATGCACATCAAGGAGATGGGTTGACAGCTGTCATAGGGAAGGCTATTTCCATACCAACTTTAGCATGTCAAACCCTAATACGGGTATACTTAAATGCCTCTTAATATCCAATGTTAGCCTTCCCCAAACATTTCTTCACGTATTTCCTTTACTTATGTTTAATTCCGTAGCACCCGTTCCCACTCCCAGTTCTGAATGTTATTTATATATTTATTTTTCTGCTGCCTTCAATTCAATGCTGACTCCTGGCAACTGCCTATATAAAAATGCAGTGTTCTTGGCACAATTTCGGAAGTGGTTTGCCATTGCCTTCTTCTAAGAGAGTGTGACTGGCCAATAATGAGGGCTGGCCAATAATGAGGGCTAAGAGAGTGTGACTGGCCAATAATCACCCAGCTAGCTTCATGCCTAAGAAGGGACTGGAACTTATAGTCTTCCTGGTTTTTGGCCTGGTTCTTTAACCACTACACAAATTGGTTTTCTGTAATGTTGAATATTACTATCACTACTGTAAACTTTTAATGAGAAGCAATACAGAAGCAATACAGCAATAGAAGACTACTGTAAAGCGCTCTACATGGGGCTACCCTCAAAGAGCATCCGGAGACTGCAATTGGTACAGAATGCAACTGCGCGAGCTGTGGTGGGTGTTCCGAGATACACCCATGTAACACCCATTCTCCGCCAGCTGCATTGGTTGCCTATTAGTCCCCGGTCGCAATTTAAGGTGTTGGTTTTGACCTTTAAAGCCCTACATGGCTCAGGGCCAGGTTACCTTCGGGACCGCATCCTACCACATACCTCCCTACGACCAGTTAGGTCCCACAGAGTGGGCCTCCTCCGGGTCCCATCAGCCAAACAATGTTGGTTGGTGGGCCCACGGGGGAGAGCCTTCTCTGTGGGAGCCCCATCTCTCTGGAACCAACTCCCACCAGAGATCCGGACTATCCCCACTCTACTGACCTTCCGCAAAGCCGTAAAAACATGGCTCTTCCGGCAGGCGGGGTGAAGATCGGATTCCCCCATGAATGAATGTTCCTTTTAAAATTATGAAATGTTTTTAAAAATTATGTATGTTATATATTGTTCTTATTCTTGTTGTACGCCGCCCTGAGTCCTACGGGATTGGGCGGCCTATAAGAACTTTTAATTAAATTAAATTAAATTAAATACAGAAATAAATGTACAATTAATCGTTATGATGAGAAACTGCAGAGGAAGTGTTCTTGAAAATATTTAGATGTTCCTTTATGGTATGGGACAGAGATAGGGATATAAAAGAATGCAGCATTTCAGAAAATGAAGAAGAAGTGCTATAATTAAAAGCACTATACACAAGGATCTTTCAAAACTACCAAACAGATGGCTGGTACAAAGCTGGGTAGTTATGCCAAGTTTAAATGGATACCAACTTCTGTTTTTTTTTTAAAGTGAAGCATTTCATTGTGCCAGAAATATGCACTGTTACTGTAGCAGAATTTATTTCTTCGGCGCTCTTTTTGTTTTAATTTCTTCTGCATCGGTTTCTGACACCTTGCTACCGTTTGAGTAGCTAAAAGAGAAAGGAAAAACCTGAAAGGAAAAAAAAAGTATATTTTCTCCACAGAACATCTGCTTGGGAAGGTGAGGAAGAAATTTTTGCAAAGTCATTTTGTGAAGTGCATTGAAAGTATTACTATTAATAATCAAGGGACTCGTTCTGGCTGCACAAGGCTTAAGAACAAATGCATAGAAATGCATAGAATTGAGAAGATAGCAACAAATGACCCCTATTCCAAATAAGCTGAAGAAAGAATGGACCACCTAATTAGTTGTTGCAAGAAGATTGTACAGAGTGACTTCCAACAACGGCATGGCAAAGTAGCAACAATGGTTACCCACTATCCTGTCAGAGCTGAAGAAGCTTCTTGGATGAGAAGTGAAATGTCTTCAAAAGAAAAAAACCAGAAAGTCCAGTTGCCTCCTGAAAAAGCACCTTTGGGACAACCATGGCCTGGGTGACTGAGAATCTCTACAGACTGAGTAGTGGACATTGCAGTAAATGGAGACAGCAGAATACAGGTAGTCCTCAACTTACAACAGTTCATTTAGTGACCATTTAAATTTACAACAGCGCTGAAAAAAGTGACTAATGACCGTTTTTCATTCTTAGAACCGCTGCAGCCATCCCCACGGTCACGTGATCAAAATTGAGTTGCTTGGCAACTGACTCGTATTTATGACGGTTGCAGTGTCCTGGCGTCACGAGATCCCTTTTTGTGACCTTCTGACAAGCAAAGTCAAGGGGGCGAGCCAGATTCGCTTAACAACCATGTTACTACCTTAGCAACTGCACTGATTCACTTAACAGGTGTGGCACAAAAGGTTGTAAAACGGGGCAAAATTCATTGAACACCTGCCTCGCTTAGCAACAGAAATTTTGGGCTCAATTGTAAGTTGAGGAGAACCTGTAGAAGACTAATAGGTGTCTTGGTTCCAATTAGAAAACATCTGGAGCACCTCTTGAACACCATTGACATTGACAAAATAATCAACAGTCACTTGCAAAAAAGGCGGCTTTACTGGGAATAACTTACATCCTGAAATGGCATCTCTAACAACATCAAACAACTATATCTACAGTAGTGGATTATAAAATATTTTGCCACTGGTTCGCATGCGCGCTTGCACACAACACTTCTGCGCATGCGCTGAAGCATCCTGGGTGGGTGGGTGGAGCCTCCCGCCACTGGCGCTACCGGTTCTAAGAACCGGTCCGAACCGGGAGCAACCCAGCGCTGATATCTACCCAACCCAGGTCCTTGGGAAGGACTCAATAGGTGGATAAAAATGCCAAATCCAGTCTAAAGTTTAGACTCTAAACATCTGGCTGGCAGCGCCACAAACCAAAATAAATAATCAATCAATTCACTGAGCTTTTCATTGCCTCAAATTGAAATCTTCTTCCTCCCTGTGTTCAACGTTTCACGTCCAAGTTTTCTTATCTTTCAGCAGCTTTCAAATGTTTGTGATTTAATTAGAGATTTGGGATTTTGGGAAGGAAAGCCATTTTCCAACAAGGAAGGGTCAGTGAAGGTAAGCTACAAGCTTACAGATAGGGTTTAAGTTGAAAAGGCAGAGACAGATCTTGAATAGAGACTCTGGGCCTGGGGAAATTAGAAATCATTTTATTTGCAGTCTCCAAACTAAGAGGAAACAATAATAAGCTCTGTTCAGCTTGTCAGATATAGGGTTTCCTGAACAGTGGGACAGCAGGTTTCCTAAGCAGAGGCTTCCCTCAAAACGATGCTATAGGGCACTGTACATCAGAACAACTAGACACAAGGACAGTTTTTCCCCAAATGCCATCACTCTGCTTAACAACTAATTCCCACAACACTGTCAAATAATTTACTAAGTCTGTATTACTATTCTTCTTCTCTCCCTTACTAGTATCTATCTCTTTCCACTTATTACTATAACCATGTTGCTTGAATCTTTCAATTTATACTGTTTTTATTTGTTTCCTAGTACAATTTGATAGCTTATTAGTAACCTTGACTATCACTAAGTGTTGTATCCTTTTATTCTTGATGAATGTATTTTATTCTCCTTATGTACACTGAGAGCATATACACCAAAGACAAATTCCTTGTGTGTCCACTTGGCCAATAAAGAATTCTATTCTAATTCCTATTCCTATTCCTATTCCTATTCCTATTCCTATTCCTATTCCTTCTATTTATATTCCTATTCCTATTCCTATTCCTTCTATTTATATTTCTATTCCTTCTATTCCTATTCCTATTCCTTCTATTTCTATTCCTATTCCTATTCCTTCTATTCCTATTCCTTTTATTCCTATTCCTATTCCTATTCCCATTCCCATTCCTATTCTATTCTATTATTCTGTTATTCTGCCTGTAGTTGTGTTCATACATTGCATGAAACCTTCATGCTTTTTTGAATAACCACAAGTGCTGGATCATACAAACTGCAATGGCTGTGTCATAGATTATGCAAAGCCAGAAGCTGTATAAATCTGATGTGGCTGAAATATACTGCATAATGTGCAAACTTGTTTATGTAGTTCAGTTAGATCCCTCTGCCAGTTTGCGGACAAGTTGAGCTAGATTATTTATTTATTTATTTATTTATTTATTTATTTATTTATTTATTTATTTATTTATTTATTTATTTATTTATTTATTATTCATTCATTCATTCATTCATTCATTCATTCATTCATTCATTCAATTCTTATAGGCCGTCCAACTCCCGCGAGACTCTGGGGATGGGGATCACCCATCACTCTAAGCCATATAAACCATGGTTTATACCCCATAATGGCTGGTTGGCGATGAGTTGCTGCACCAAAAATAAATAAATAATATCAGGCTTATGAACACAACCAGAGAATGCAAGCAATTTTCACAGAGTAAACAACAGGTAAGAGCTGGTAATTGATAAAAGACATTTGAATTAAAGACCCTTCAATGAATCAAATTCATTAAATCCATAGTGCTTCTCTATTTATGTCTGCATTATAATTTTTAGAAATGTATTTGAAAGAGATTGCTTAAGTAGCAAAAACAAAAAGACGAAACAAACAAAACACCCTTGGTATTGTGAATTTTTGCATGGCAATTATGTTGATGACCTGAAGCGGCTGACCTAAATTGGCCCGCAAATTAAATAATACATTAATTGTATTTGGTATGAATAAAACACAGAATTGGTTAACTTTGCCTTCTATGAAATTCACAAGAATCATATTTTAAATACCTGCAGATACATTAGCATTTGCAAATATACCCTCTGAGACAGGCCAGACCTTTTACATGCCTGGCAATGTAATGGACAAAAACCATTAATTAAAAGAAAAGGTTACTTTCTGCACATATTTCTAGGCAGCAAAATCTTTTGTTTATGCACATTTCCAAGGTTGTTAGTGATTAGATTTTTGTTGTTGCTGTTAAAAATTGCCATTTAGGTTCCTCAGCCGAAAACCTGCTCCAGTACTGCAAATATTGTCTAATCTTGAGCTAAAGAGATCTCAGTCATCTACAGCAAAACAATGCATGGATTATCATGAAGGCTCTATTTACATGCTAGCTGCTACTTGTTTTCTTTTATTCCTTTGTGTGTGTGTGTGTGTGTATTTTCTAAAAAAAAAAAAAGGAGGAGCATTCTCTCTTTTATTGGTTATTTGTTGCTTTGCAATTTGTGCAAAAGGAGAATATAAGGGGTATAGGGTGGCCTAGAAGTTTAATTTATTATATTTATCTGTCCATCCGGCCATCTCCTTAGAGAGCACCTTGACTGCTGGGAACTACTTTTATTTATTTTTTTTATTAAATACACAAAACTATACAACCATACAACACTGACATACACAACAACAAATAAACATTTTGGGCTTTTCTGTTTAGCCCCTAACTCCAATAAGCTATCCTCGGAGCTTTACATAGTTTTAATTACATTTTTTTACCATAATGATAACTATATCTGTAGCCTTTTAACTCTATAATTTTCCCTATTTTTTATATATATATATATATATATATATATATATATATATATATATATATATATATATATATATATATATATATATATATATATATGTAACATTTTTTGCTGATAAATGAAAATAAAGGGAGACTATATATATGTGTGTGTGTGTGTGTGTGTGTGTGTGTGTGTGTGTGTGTGTGTGTGTGTATACATACACCATGTTACATTTAATGAATTTTTGCACACTAATATCTTATATTATTCAGAATTGACAGATATACATCATATTTTATGCATTCCTTCTTTTTCTTAACCAATCATAAAATTTGTTCCATATTATATAAAAATCTGATTCTTGTTTATCCTTTAATTCCTTTGTTAATTTGTCCATCTCAGCACAGTCTGCTGGGAACTACCTTTTAAACTGAAAGATAAGCAAGTTATTGCATGAGTTAAAAAAAATAGGTCCCATCATTTAAAATCAGAGAGTGACGTCTATATTCTTCGCTGGCTAGGGAGCAGTTTTATGAAAAACAGAGCTTTGCCCCCAAATTTCCTGAGGGATTGCAGGATCAGGAAAGACAACAACAATTATCCACTGTTTTTCCCCTATTCTGTTTGGTAAAAGAAAGCTTGCTTTTCAAATTTCTTCCAAAGGAGAAAAGAGTTTCATAGAAAGGGTCATAAGTGAAGTCTTAGAGCCTTACACTCAGCTAGTGATTAGGAAGCCAAAGAGTTAGCATGGAGCATTTGCAGCGCGACTACTGTTAGGAGAAAACCCAGGAGCAAAATATAGTACACAGAGGTTTGTCTTACAAACAGTGGTTTATATGCAAGGCTTCTATATACATACATGTGGTAGGCACATACCAGGCAAGCAATCAATCTGCTTCAGAGGTGGGTTCCTGCCGGAGCTGCCCAATGCGCAGCTCCGGTAGGGAGCGGCGGATTGCACAACGGCTCCGGAGCCCTCTCTGCCGGTCCACCCGGCGCGTCACCATTTTTTTTTCGGTGATTTTCGGTGATTTTCGGTCAATTTTGCTTCTGTGCATGCACGGAAGCAAAATCGCACCGAAATCTCGCGAGATTTTGGTGAGATTTTGCCTCCGCGCATGTGCAGAAGCAAAATCTCGCCAAAATCTCACGCACGTGCGTCCCCTTGCAAGATTTCAGCGCGATTTTGCTTCCGCGCATACACAGAAGCAAAATCATGCAAGGGGGCATGCACGCGTAGCGAGCGCGCACGCCCCCAAAGCGTGGAGATGTGCGCGCATGGCTCTGGCAGCAAGGTAAGTGAGCAACCCGCCCCTGATCTGCTTGATTGATTGCCAGCTGCTGTGGCCTAGAGGTAGAGCTCTTGGCTCACAATCAGGAGGTTGCGAGTTCAATCCTAGGTAGAGGCAGATGTAGGGTCTCCTGCTTGGGCAGTGGGTTGGATTAAAAACTCTACACGGAGAATTACAATGCTGATAGAACACAACGAGGAGGAGAGAGATATGCCTTCTCAATGGCCTCCCTTCTTTTTTTATTCAAAAAGTTTTATTAGTACAAAGTACAAACATTTTTCTCTTTTCTCCCCCCCTTCCCACCAATCCCTCCCCACCTCCACTTACCCTCCCCCCTCTCACCCGCCCACCCACCCCCGACTTCCCAGAAAAAGCACAAGATATAGTATTCAATAAACATAAAACTAAAATATGCTAATGAATTATTAATTTCAAACTTTTTCTAGTTTTTTAACTCCTTGTTATTCAAAACCTTTTAAACATAATCTAAAAATTAGGCATTTATCATTAATAAACTATTTGAGTCTTCTTGATCTTATACTTT
Source organism: Diadophis punctatus similis (assembly GCA_023053685.1). Taxonomy (NCBI): domain Eukaryota; kingdom Metazoa; phylum Chordata; class Lepidosauria; order Squamata; family Dipsadidae; genus Diadophis; species Diadophis punctatus. The sequence goes on along the minus strand of JALIGW010000020.1, from coordinate 5,106,319 downwards.
TTTTTGAATATAATCAGTCCATCTACTCCATTCCAATATATATCTTTCATTTGAATGGTCCTTAAGATATGATGAAATTTTAGCTATTAGCCAATAGACAGATTCTTAAGTGGCAGTGACCCTGCTGACTCATCCTCATTGCATCAGCATTTCAGTTTACAGCCTTACATCAGCTGGTCAGCTATTAAATCATCATTACTCTGCCAGGGGGTTTCCTGCAATCTTGAATTCCTTGTTTCCTTTCCAATCAAGAGTGCAAAAAAACACGGGAAATATCCGGAAACGCAGCTGGCAGAAACACTCCTACCAATGCCTACCAATCCAATTTCCAGCTCCACTCATATAGTACATTTCAAAGCACCAAGAGAAATGGGAAATGAATTCTTAAAGATTCCAACACTGCTAAATATCAGAATCTTCTTTCGCAGTGGAAGAAAACTTTTGAGAAATTACAGGGTTGATTCTGGAAGCTTTAATCTATATCATAACTGCAAACTGCAGTACATCAAAGAGAAACCTTATACAGAATATATTGAAATCAATATCTTCCCCCAAAAGAGGTTCATAAAACAGGTTTTTATCATAAGAATTTTTTTTGAAAGAGGAGATTCTTTGTTATAATTTAAGAGGAAGTGAAAAGTTACTAAAATTGTTTATACTTGTTATGATGAAGGTTGGGAGTTTTGTGTGTGTGTGTGTGTGTGTGTGTGTGTGTGTGTGTGTGTGTGTGTGTGTGTGTGTGTGTGTGTGTGTTTTCTTTGCTTTATTCTTCATTTTCTTTTGGTTCTTTTTGTCCTTTCTTATTTTTTCCCCCGTCACACCTTTTATCTTTGTTTCTATTTTTTTAATTTTTCTTTTACTTAGCATTAGTTTTTACTATTGTGATTATAATCTTAAATAAAATTATTTGGGGGGAAAAGTATTCATTTTTAAACAAGCTGTAAAATTACCCAGTGGGGAGCCATTTTGGTCTAGGGATTAGAGCTACAAACAAGAAAACTTGGGTTTTAGCCTTGTTTTAGGCATGGTGACTTTGGGCCAATCACTAAGAGACAATGAGTTCTCTGATTCTTTTAGAAACAGTCATTATACTTCTCAACATAAGGAACAGATTTCATTGATGTTAGGAAGGAAACACATACACTATACCAGGGGTGCAGGGGCGGGTTCCTAATTTTTTTACTACCACTCTGTGGGTGTGGCTTATTTTGTGGCTGTGGCTTGCCAGCCATGTGACCGGGTGGGCGTGGGCCTCGGGAGCTTGGCAGCAGCCGGAGAAGCAGGGGGGGCATTGCCCACCCGCAACGCAGCCTCCCACAGCGGGAGCAGCAAGACCATGGTAGCGGTTCTTCTAGGAGGCTCCGGCCGGCCTGAATGCTTCTCCCCATTCGATGATCCTAGGCTCCTGCCGCCCGTTCCCCCTCCCCTCAGCAGCTCGAGAAGCCTCGAACGTACGAAAATGCCTGGGATCATCACATCGTTCGTGGCTTCTCGGACTGCTGAAGGGAGGGGAACTGAGATAAGTCCTGCCGCCCATTCCCTCTCCTCTCAGCAGCTCGAGAAGCCTCAAACGTGCGAAAATGCCTAGGATCATCACCGCGCGTTCGTGGCTTCTCGGACTGCTGAAGGGAGGGGAATGGAGATAGCTCCTGCCGCCCGTTCTTTCAGCGTCTCATGTGCTCCCTCAGCCATCCTCCCCTGCTTGGACTCACTGTGGGGTAGGAAGGCAGCGCATGAGCAGTGCCGGAAGCTCGGCTTCTGGGCATGCGCAGAAGAATTTTTTTAAAAAAAAATAAAAAAATGGTGGCGCCCAGGCACGTGCAACTGACCGCACCAGTACTGTGACGTCACCAGTGGGCTGCTACCAGTGCTATAGAGTGGACCGCACTGGTAGGAACCCACCACTGCAGGGGTGTCAAACTCAAGGCCCGGGGGCCGGATTCGGCCCATGGGCTGCTTAGATCTGGCCCACAGGGGTGCCCTGGAAACAGTGAAGGACTGGGCCATGGTGTTTCTGCCAACAAAAATGGAGCTCGTGAGGGTGGCCCTCCCAAGCTCTGTTTTCACTGGCAGAGGGTTGCAGGAGATCATTGCAGCCAAAAATGGATCGGGAGCCCATTTTCTCTGGCAGAGCGCTCAGGCCACCACAGGCGCCCGACATGAGTGACATTGAGCTGGCCACACCCATCCTGGCCATGCCCACTGCAGCCCCCTGAGGTCAAACACAACCCTGATGCGGCCCTCAATGAAATCAAGTTTGACACCCTAGCACTATATCATAATATCAAGACATGCTGTCATTGAAAAAAAAGAGAGGCATATGAAAATTGTCATTTTCAATAGCAGCAAGGCAATATCTAGTTGACAGATTGGTCGGTAATATGTCCAGGGAAATCACATAGACTGTTATGAGTTCCTGGTGGCATCTTTGGTCATCTGCTTTTTACAAATGAAACTATCTCCAGTTAGGGCTCAGTTTCAATTTCTAATTATTTTAAAGTGGGAAGTTATTGCTTCGAAACCAGTATGTGACCCCTTGTACACAATTCATATGTTAGACAAAACGGGTAGCTGTAGAAATATAATCTATTTAAATACTGCTAAAATTCATTTTTGTAAGCTGCCCAGAGTCACTGAGAGTGAGTGGGCAGCCAGATAAATGTCCTTAAACAAAAACAAATAAACACCCTCCTGTCTGTCCAATTGTAACCTTCAGTTGGGCAACAACTTCATAGGGCGACAATTTTTGAATCAATGTACCTCAAAGGGGTTAGAATAAAGGAGTGCCTCAAATCTAGGATCCATTGCTCTCGTGAGATTGAAATCTGGCAAAGTTGTAGCCATGGTCACATGATCATCATTTCCAATGCTACCTGCTAGCTTCCCGTAAGGAAAGTCAATGGAGAAGCCAGCTGGAAATCAGAAGTGTCTTCTGCTCCCACTGCTTTTCTGCCTATTCTTGGTAATTCTGTTTTTCTGTTTAGATCAGGGGTGTCAAACACAAGGCCTGCGGACCGGATTTGGTCCGCGATGTGGTCGGATCCGGCTTGCAGGGCCATCCTGGAAAATGCAAGGGGCCATGTCGCTTTGGCCCAGTCTACCCAATCCTGGCAGGTGCATATGCAAAGAGGAAACATAGGGCCCAGCATGGCTTCAGCCCAGTCTACCCAATGCAAAGAGGAAAATGCCAGCAGTTTGGGGAGTGGCATCAAGCTAGCCACGCCCACCCAGTCGGCCATGCCCAGTGAGTAGCGTCAATCTGGCCACACCCACACAGTCAGCCACACCCACACAGTCGGCCATGCCCACCCGGTCCCCCGAGGTCAACCACAGCCCTGATGTGGCCCTCAATGAAATTGAGTTTGACACCTCTGGTTCAGTGGCGGCTTGCCCTCTTACCGGTGCGGGTGCGCTGCGCACGCATCTCCAAGTTTCGGGGAGGTGAGCGCTTGCTACACACGCACGCCCCCTCGTGCGATTTTGCTTTTGTGCATGCGCAGAAGCAAAATCGCGCTGAAATCTCATGAAGGGACACGTGTGCGAGAGAGATTTTGGCGTGATTTTGCTTCTGCGCATGCACGGAAGCGAAATCTCACCGAAATCTCTCACATGCGCGCGTCCCCTCATGAGATTTTGGCACGATTTTGCTTCCAAGCATGCGCAGAAGCAAAATCGACCCAAAATCACTGGGGGGAAATGGCGGCGCGTGCGATGGACCAGCAGAGAGGGCTCCGGAGCGGCTGCACACTGGGCAGCTCCGGCAGGAACCCACCTCTGTCCTGGTTTAGATAAACAAATATCTTTGAAACAATGAGCCAACATTTCATGGGTTGGCTAGGTCAGTATCTGAGTATAGCTCTTAGTAAGAATTTGATAACTCCCTTCTGAGAAGATCTGTGACTTTCTGTTTTTCATGGATTTCTTTATAGCTGTCTCTGTGAGCGAGAGTTATATGTTTCATAGCTCACGTTACCCTGGGGAAAAAAAATTAACTATTTACTCCTTTCATACTCCATCCTCTCTAGTCCTCATTACTGGCTTTTGGAGTAATGTAAGCTATGTCTCTGAGGTGGATGGTCCCTTGTGCTTTTAATATTTATGTAGGAGAATGCTTGGGTAGCTGCAGCTTATCAAATAAGGATGAAGAACCTAGAAGTCTCTCTTCCCACTAACAAAAGTGATAGAATTCCAATACTGTATCATACACAGATCCATAGACACATGCCTTGAATGAAGATTACTTCAATGATAATGGTATTTTTTAGAGATCATGGAAGAGTAAAGTACATTCTTAGCAGTGGTGAAATCCAATTTTTTTACTACCGGTTCTGTGGGCGTGGCTTGGTGGGTGAGGTGTGGCTTGGTGGGCATGGCTTGGTGGGTGTGGCAGGGGAAGGATACTGTAAAATCCCCATTCCCTCCCCACTCCAGGGGAAGGATATTGCAAAATCTCCATTCCCACCCCACTCCAAGGGAAGGATACTGTAAAATCCCCATTCCCTCTCCACTCCAGGGGAAGGATATTGCAAAATCTCCATTCCCACCCCACTCTGGGGCCAGCCAGAGGTGGTATTTGCTGATTCTCTGAACTACTCAAAATTTCCGCTACCGGTTCTCCGAACTACTCAAAATTTCCGCTACCGGTTCTCCAGAACCTGTTAAAACCTGCTGGATTTCACCGGATTCTTAGGGTTCATAATCTCTTGTTCAGAATGAAATAGATCATTCTGGGTTGGTCCCCGGAACCAGAGGTATAGTCTTCCAATCTTTCAGACTCTTTCTGGAGCCCATCCTCAGGGAACTTCTCTCTACTGGAATATGTGCTTTGAGGTATTCTATCTGTCGTGTTTATGTGGTGCCTTGGTTGATGGGTGTGTTTGTGGCCGGCGATTGGCTGTTGTTTCCTTGTGCTGCCAAGTCCTCGGCTCCTAAGTATCTGATAAGCTGGTGGCAAATCTCTAAACTTCTTGTCAGGAGTGACATTCAAATTTTCCCCCTACCGGTTCTGTGGGCGTGGCTTGGTGAGCATGGACAAGCCACCCCCACCAAGCCACGCCCACAGAACCAACAGAAAAGTTCCGCCAAGTCTTCTAGCATTCAACCTGGCTGCTTCTCACCTCCTTCTCATGTTTGCTCTGTGTGTATGAGCCCGAGAAGGAGGAGAGAAAGAGAGAGTGGGAGGGGTGGGGAGGGGAGGGGAGGGGCCAGTCAGTGGTGTGATTTACCGGTTCTCCAAACTGCACATAATTGCCGCCGCCGGTTCTATAATTTAATTTAATTTAATTTAATAAACGTTCTTATAGGCCGCCCAATCCTGTGGGACTATAGAACCTGTCCGAACCTGCTGAATTTCACCCCTGCTTCTGGTCCAGGTGACCGACCCAGATTGGATCCTGCAACATTATCCTGAGACACTGCTATATATTTGCCTTCATTCAGAATAGCTCTAGTCCAGGGGTAGGCAAAGTTGGCTCTTCTATGACTCGTGGACTTCAACTCCCAGACTTTCTGAGCCAATCATGCTAGCTCAGGAATTCTGGGAGTTGAAGTCCACGAGTCATAGAAGAGCCAACTTTGCCTACCCCTGCTCTAGTCCCATAATAAATTTTTTGATACTATCTATTAAATTAGAGAAGATGCAGATGACCACAATGACTCCAGGGTTACTTATGTACCCCAAGCCCTTTCCTTGCAGTCCTCCAAATGTTCTCTCCAGCTGCGCCACTCATCATTTCACTCAAGTAGTTTCTAAAAATTGGCACCAGAGTTTCTTATCATTTGGAAGTACACAAAAACTGTCATGAAAGTAATAACATTGACTATTCTATTCATAGCCCATTCCAACATCAGGGGGAAAAAAACCCAATCCTAACCATGATCTATTTTGTCTCATAACCCTCCTCTTGCAGCCTCTGTCTCCACTCAGATGTAATACATAGCTGCCACCTGTCCATGTCTGATTTATAGCAATACTATTTTTATATAAAGTATAACTATATAAAGTTGCAGAAAACCAGCAGTGAAACCCAAAGAAGACATGACATTAAATACAGTTTAAAAATGCAAATAACAGCTGCAACAACTACTAAGCAGTAGTAGGAGAGGGTGGATAAGCTGCATCTATTCTTTCCTCAGCTGTCCATATGCCAACTATATTTCCCCTTTCTTTTCAAAATTGTTACTCCTACTTGGAGGAAAGACACTCTTAGTACCAGTGAAAGCTTTCCTCCCAAAGCAAATTTTTCATTGGTGGAAGAAATCTATTTGCCAATCCAAGAAAGGGATTTACGGAAGAGTGACTTAAATGAATAAAGATTGCCTTAAACTACTTCATGCGTTTTGTTCCATTAGCAAATAGGGAGAAGAGAGATTTAGAAGCAAACGTGTGTCCCCCCTCCCCCAATAAATAACAGAAATACACTATGGCACTAATGAAGAAATCAACATTAGGTCTAATTGCTTGAGGTTGCAAGCAAATTAGTAAATTACTCGAGATTATTGACAGAACAGTAGCTATAATGGATAAACCCCTGGTTTGAATGTTTTCATTCTAGTCTTTGGGGTCTAACTTAGCACTCTAAACTGAATGCAAACTTTAAAACTAAAGGCCAAACCAGTCTGTTTATAGACGCTTCATCTGTTGCATGTTACAACCGTACAAGCAATGTCAAATGTTAACAGAGAAAACAAACCGAACGAAATCCCTTTCACTTGCAAATAGTGAAGGGCCCTTCAGTGTTGTGACAGGAAGGGAATTGTATTTGGGATGGTGAAAGAAATTAAAAGTTTTATTTCTTAAATCAGGGTAAACTGCAGCTTGTTGTCCATGCCTGGGGTGTGATTTCAAAGGACAGAGGAAAAGATCTGGTAGAGGAGTAATAGCTGAAATTTCAACAGTTCTGTTGAAGTATTAATATATTCTGGGACAGCTTGAGAATTGAGCTGCAGACATTCTATCCTGAAAGACTGTTGACAATCCTAAATTTAATTAGCTGCCCAGAAGCATATTTTCAATAGCAATAGCAATAGCACTTAGACTTATATACCGCTCCATAGAGCTTTAAAGCCCTCTCTAAGCTGTTTACAGAGTTCAGCATATTGCCCCCAACAATCTGGGTCCTCATTTTACCCACCTCAGAAGGATGGAAGGCTGAGTCAACCTTGAGCCGGTGAGATTTGAACAGCTGAACTGCTGAACTAGCAGTCAGCTGAAGTAGGTTGCAGTGCTGCACTTTCACCACTGCGCCACCTCGGCTCCTTGGTTACTAGCCAAAACAGAGACGGTTCTACCCAAATAGCATAAATATCGTGGCCCACGACTACTTTAGTTGAGGGATTGCCTGTCTCTAGTTGTTTCTGCATATTCATACTTTGCAACAAAATAGGGAAATCTCTTCGTTGGAAATAATGCTGTCTCTTGGGATCGAAGAGGCATGCCTTTTCAATTGTGATGGCTCAGCGGTTAAAAATGTTGAGCTTGTCAACATTTGTCAACAAAGTTTGGTTGGGTTCGCAGCTCTCCGGTCTGGGTTCAAGACCTGAGAGCTGCGAAATGGGGTGAGCTCCCTGTTCCTTGCCTCAGTTCGAAAACATGCAAATGCAAGTAGATGAATAGGTACCACGTCAGTGGGAAGATAACATTCTGTGTGCCTTCTGTGTATAGCCATGCTGGCCACATGACCATGGAAAATGTCTTCGGACAAGGCTGGCTCCCTCAGCTGAGAAAAAGAGATGAGCACCATGCCCTAGAGCTGGACACAACTGGACAAGGGAAACCTTTACTTTTACCTGCTTGCTCTGTGGAATTATTTCTTCCCATCATCCCGAGACTCAAGTAGCCCCCAACCCTGTTAGCCTTGAAGAACACTCTGAAGACCTGAAAGTCGTCTCTGGGTAAAGATCATCCCGGAAGGTCGAATATGGGTGATTATGCCCCAGTTGTGCAATTTGTATTGATTCTTGAGGTGATGTTATTGTTGTTGTTGGTGGGTGATCATCTAGAACTCAGGGGTCCTCAAACTTGGCAACTTTAAGACTTGTGGACTTCAACTCCCAGAATTCTGGGAGTTGAAGTCCACAAGTCTTAAAGTTGCCAAGTTTGAAGACCTCTGATCTAGATCTTTGAATGAATGGCAGAAGAATCACTTCTACTGAGAAGAAAGGGAATTTTTATTTATTTACTTACCAAATTTACTTACCACCCATCCCACTATCTAAGTGACTCTGGGTGGTTTACAGATACAAATGATAAAACCATATGCACAAATGTAATTAAAAACAGAGTGAAAAGCCGAGTAGAGGGTCACCAGCCAACTCCAGGGTTTCATGCCACTTTTTGACTTCCATGCCAGTTGGCAGACCCCAATCTCCATTCCCTTTTGGAAGACCGAAAGAGTGGAGGCCAATCTCACCTCTGGAAGGTGTGGGGGAAATATTCCACAGGGCGGGCGCAACAGCAGAGAAGATACTTTTTCTAGATATATAATATAATATATAATGTAGGTATATATGTAACAGCTGATGTGGCCTAGAGGTGGAGCTCTTGCCTCACAATCAGGAGGTTGTGAGTTCGATCCTAGGTAGAGGCAGATGTAGGGTCTCCTGCTTGGGCAGGGGGTTGGACTAGATGACCTGCAAGGTCCCTTCCAACTCTGTTAATCTGTTAATATCTGTTATTATCATGACTAAATGGAGAACCTGTTGAAGGACAGCAGTGAGTTATCTAGCCACTGCCTTTCTGTGCTGAGCTATTTAGGTCATCTAAATGCAGTCAGTAAAGATGTGGTTGGTTGGATAGTTAATTAACTCATAGATAATTTTATCCTGAATTGGTTCATAGCATGACCTCCTTTTTTACTTCAGATAGAGTCATTACCTAAATTTCCCACAGTGTCTTGAAACAGGTGGAGATGCCGGAGAACCTCTAGATTTCTGTGAATTTAACTGATACCTAAAGTAACTGGAGCCTCTGAATATTATGAATGCTTGTAGATGAATAGAATAGAATAGAATAACAGAGTTGGAAGGGACCTTGGAGGTCTTCTAGTCCACCCCCTGCTCAGGCAGGAAACCCTACACCACTTCAGACAAATGGTTATCCAACATCTTCTTAAAAACTTCCAGTGTTGGAACATTCACAATTTCTGGAGGCAAGCTGTTCCACTGATTAATTGTTCTAACTGTCAGGAAATTTCTCCTTAGTTCTAAGTTGCTTCTCTCCTTGATTAGTTTCCACCCATTGCTTCTTGTTCTACCCTCAGGCGCTTTAGAGAATACTTTGACTCCCTCTTCTTTGTGGCAACCCCTGAGATATTGGAAGACTGCTATCATGTCACCCCTGAGCCTTCTTTTCATTAAACTAGACATACCCAGTTCCTGCAACCTTTCTTCCTATGTTTTAGCCTACAGTTCCCTAATCATCTTTGTTGCTCTTCTCTGCACTCTTTCTAGAGTCTCAACATCCTTTTTGCATCGTGGTGACCAAAACTGAATGCAGTATTCCAAGTGTGGCCTTACCAAGGCATTATAAAGCAGTATTAACACTTCACGTGATCTTGATTCTATCCCTCTTTTAATACAGCCTAGAACTGTGTTGGCTTTTTTGGAAGCTGCTGAACACTGCTGGCTCATATTTAAATGGTTGTCCACTAGGACTCCAAGGTCCCTCTCACAGTTACTACTGTTGAGCAAGGTACCACATATACTGTACCTGTGCATTTTGTTTTTCTTGCCTAAATTAATTTCATTTAGATACCTAAATCAATTAGGAGTGTTTTACAATTATGCCTATTTAGATACCTATTTTTCAACGCATACCAAAATGCATGGGTATTATTTGAATATGAATTAAAACTCTGGCGAATGAACTCAGAAGCTGATGGAACAGATTTATAAATAAGTACATGCAAATGCGGCCTAGAGGGGAAATAGCTTTGTCCATGTACTGTATCTTGCAGGGATGCTCTGGTTGGAATGTGATGGGAAAATTAAATTGCAGCTCCAAGATCCCACTCCCTTTCTCTAAACACAACACCTCCCGAGAATGTGTCAGTGTGAGTCCTGTAGAGGCTTTCAGATCCTGACAGCTCTCTGTGGATGACATATGGTGGCATCAAGCTTGGTCAGTGGTGAAGTTTGTTGTGCACAGATCCAGACCTTGGGCCAATATTACAGCTTAATATGCAAACTCCAAATATAATCTGAAACCATTAGTCTAAAACACAATGAAACAGCATATGGGTGCAGATGTGTTTTCCATCTCTCTTTTCTGTTCTCTGCCATTGAGGCTTCTTTCTCTGTTTCTCCAGCCGTGTGCTGAAGCTAGACTGACAGCTCAAATGAGAGCAGACTGCTGGCTGATTCAGATTAATCTCACTGCCCCAGGTGGAGTTCGCTCTTGCTCCAGGTAATCTTGTTCTGGGGCTTAGCTCTTTCTTTCCTTTTAATGGAGAGGCCAAGAAGTCTCAGAGTTATCTGGTAGCTCCAAATCTTTCCTGGTCTGGGAGGGATCATTTTGCAGAATGTAAGATTGTTGTTGTCGCTGTTTTTTTACCAAGGAGACGAAAAAAGCCCAGGCGATTACAATTTTGCTGAACACAGGGGTAATCTCAGAACCAAGGATATTTAAAGCAGAGATTATTCCCCTATTTCAGAGGTCCCCAAACTTGGCAACTTTTAAGACTTGTGGACTTCAACTCCCAGAATTCTCCAGACAGCTATGCTAGACTGACAGCTCAAATGAGAGCAGACTGCTATGCTGGCTGGAGAATTCTGGGAGTGGAAGTCCACAAGTCTTAAAGTTGCCAAGTTTGGGGACCCCTGCCCTATTTCAACCCTTTAGGTATCAAAACACATCAGAGTTATTGCATTTGTTAATTGTGGTTTGCGGTCAGTTTGAGATAGTGGTGAAGACGCTGACCTAGAAACCAGGAGTCTGTAAATTCTAGTCCTGTTTTAAGCATGAAAGCTGGGTTGGGTGACTTTGGGCCAATCGCCAGGAGATGGTGACTTCCAGTCCCACCTTAGCCATGACTACTGGCTGGATGACTTTAAGCTAGTCATCCTCTCTCGGCCCACCCCACCTCACACCACAGGGTTGTTGTGGGGAGAATAGGAGGAGGAAGGAAATTATCATTCACCATGCCCAACTGCTGTGGCCTAGAAGTGGAGCTCTTGCTTCACAATCAGGAGGTTGTGAGTTCGATCCTAGGTGGAGGCAGATGTAAGGGTCTCCTGCTCGGGCAGGGGGCTGGACTAGATGACCTGTAAGGTCCCTTCCAACACTGTTAATCTGATGTGCCACTTCCTTGAATTAATACAGCCAGGATAAACAAATTACCTGATTTTGCAGTTTTACCCTTCTTTAATACTTGGGAAATTGAGGCTCTGCACAAAACCATCTTCTACTTCAGAAGATAATGCTAAAGCAGTGTCCTCTGGCCCAGGATTGTCCTCAACAAGGGATGCATCAGCTGGCTGGGGAATTCTGGGAGCTGAAGTCCACATGTCTTAAAGTTGGCAGGTTGGACACCCCTGCTTTTTCAGAGGTCTTCAACAGTCCTTCAGTACAGTCATTCAACACAGAATGAACTAAGGCATTCACAAGACACAACATCAATCCTGAAAATATTTGGTTGGTTGGAGGGAAGAGAGCTTGAAGATGAGGGAAAGGATGGAAATTAAAGACCAGCAGAAATGTTAACTGGAATATCATGGGGCAGGAGACAGAGTGGCCCAAAGAAAATCATCATACCAAGAAGTAGTCAACACTGAAAATCTCAGCTTTAGTAGCATGCCTTATAGCATAGTTGAAAAATAGCAAGAACCCTGTAAACTAAGAACTTCAGTCAGTAGTATTAGTTCCAGCTTCCAGCTGCTATGAAGCACTATGTGAGTAGCAAATAATGTTGGCTGACACACAAGATGCTCTACACACATGGTCATATTAACATGCAAAGGAGGATTTGCCTCTGATAATCCGAACCAAAGCCAGGAAAGTAACTTTGGGGAAAACAAAATCCCATTACAAATCAGCCTGTTGTGAAAAGCCACAGCTGAACAGTAGTCTGAGCATTATTTGTCAGCATGAATATCTAGGTGAGAGATATCTGCATATACTTCCAACATATGCGTTTATATTGGGAGTGGGGAGAGGAGGGGAGGGAAGGAGAAGAGAAGGGAAGGGAAGGAGAGAAGGGAAGGGAAGAAGAGAGGAGGGGAGGGGAGGGGAGGGGAGGGGAGGGGAGGAGAGGAGAGGAGAGGAGAAGAGAAGAGAAGAGAAGAGAAGAGAAGAGAAGAGAAGAGAAGAGAAGAGAAGAGAAGAGAAGAGAAGAGAAGAGAAAAACAGATTCCAATAGATATAGTTTATAAGAAGATAAGATCTATAATGTATAAATAAAAGCATTTTTTTAAAAAAGCCACAATTTAAAAACCCAATGATGCACTCATGGGGCCAAGAATAATAGGTGTTATATTAAAATCATTGGCCCCAGGCCTGTCGACAAAGTCATGTTTTTAATGCTTTTCTGAAGGCTGGCAGGGTGGGAATTATGCGGATCTCGGGGGGTAGTGTATTCCAGAGAGCCGGTGCCGCCACAGAGAAGGCCCTCGTTCGTGGGCCCGCCAGCCGACATTGTTTGGCTGACGGGACCACCAGCAGACCAACTCTGTGGGCTCTAATCGGTCTTAGGGAGGTATGTTGGAGAAGGCGGTCTCGGAGGTAAACTGGTCCTAAGCCATGTAGGGCTTTAAAGGTAATCACCAACACCTTGAATTGTGCCCGGAGCCCTATGGGCAGCCAGTGTAGTTCGCGAAGGATGGGTGTCACATGGGTGTCACATGGGTGTCACATGAGATGGGAAGATGATCAACTGGGTTGTTTTTATGTTTAGCTCATTTCAACTCAGATTATTACTGATAATCCTGCTGTGACCCACTGCTGCAAAATATCATAGCCCACATGGGGTCGGAAGAGATCATTCATCCACTAAGTCCAACCTCCAGCTCGGAACCCAACTTAAACCATTCTGGACAGATGGTTGTTTAACATCTTCTTGAACTCATCCACAGATGGGAAGCACATTTTGTCTCTAGGTATTAGTTCAACTGTTGAATACCCTTTTATTGAAAAGTGGAGAAACTGAAGCTGTTATCTATTATGGGAAGGAAACTGTTGTTTGTAAACCAAGAACACTAAAATTCCAAAGGAGCATTTGATAGTTCAAATAAAACCAGAGCTGTTAAAATGACTTCTCCTCCTCCTCCTCCTCCTCCTCCTCCTCCTCCTCCTCCTGTAACACTGCACTTGAAATCTACAAGAGGAATCCAATAGTCCAACTCTATAAGTTGTAATTTGAAGAAACTCATGGTTAATTTTTCTAACCATACAAATTACTGTTTTCTGTGGTGCATAGGTCAACCCAACAGTCACAGAGATCTGCTTTCTAATGTTCCAGATTGAGGAATAGGACATCTGTTCTTAGCGTGCACAGCATCGTACGGAAAACAAAGGAAAGGTGAAAAAGAGTGTGAGAAAGAGAATGAGCAAGTGTCAGGATGCGTGGCTAAATCCCCCCCTGAGGACCAAATCCAAAGTGTCTGTTTTGAGCAGATAAATGCAGCTCCTTGCAGGAACGAACCAAGAATTAATCTTTTTATATCCAAGGTCCCAATAGCATGATAGAAAAGAAAGGAGGAGAGAGAACCTAACTGGTCACAAGGCTTTGATCGCAACCACTATTAGCATCACGGTTGCTAACACAATTTTGGCCCACACATGCCATGTTGATGAAAAATAGGGAAACATTAACTCTGAAATTGATGACAGATTAGTACTTGCTTGCCTAGCCTGTCACGGTGTGAATATTGCCAGTTGTATGTATATGCAGGGTGATGCATCCCTATCTAATATAATGGTACATTCCAATACAAGCAGAACACGTGATATGATCTTGTACGCATGTCCATATTACTGATCCACCATTAATCACTTCTGACTTGGCTCCTGACCTGAACGGTCGTGTTTCTTAGCAAAGATGTAATTATTCAGGATTTATTGTTTTTGTACTGAAATAAATATTTTCTATTAGACTTTTAATCTCGGCTTTATTTCTAACTGTCTGAATTCCAAGCAAAGATCCAAATCGCCTCTATGAGATTTATTCTCATCCCAACATGGTAGCATTCGGACAGATCGAACTTTATCCTTCCCTTAACATAGCCTGATTTTGCAGAGTGACTTCTCTCTCTCCCTTCCCAATGGGCATGCATTAGGATGCTAGTTTCCTCACCCCCCTACCATGCTTAATGTAATATCTTCAGAGATAAGCAGCTTTCTCTGATTATCGCTGTAGCCGTTTGGGCTTTCTTTGCCGCAGTGCATATCCACGAACTGCTAATCAAATCCTAGTCAGATGAAATTAGCTGGATACTAGTTGTAGTTGAGATTCTCTTTGGAGAAGTAAGTGTTTTTTTTTTCCTATCAGGGCAATCTAATCTACCCAAATATGGGACGGAGCACACTGCTTCCGCTTTCAACTTTCAGCCCCAATCCAGGGGCCTTCCCAGGCAGTCGCTTTTGCGACAAGCTACTTTTTTGAGTTGAAATTATTTGTTGTTGTTAGTTGCGAAGTCGCGTCCGACCCATTGCGACCCCATGGACATTGTTCCTCCAGGCCTTCCTGTTCTCTACCATTCTCTGGAGTCCATTTAAGCTCACGCCGACTGCTTCAGTGACTCCATCCAGCCACCTCATTCTCTGCCGTCCCATTCTTCTTTTGCCCTCAATCGTTCCCAGCATTAGGCTCTTCTCCAGTGAGTCCTTCCTTCTCATTAGGTGGCCAAAGTATCTGAGTTTCATCCTCAGGATCTGGCCTTCTAAAGAGCAGTCAGGGTTGATCTTCTCTAGGACTGACCGGTTGGATCGCCTTGCAGTCCAAGGGACTCGCAGGAGTCTTCTCCAGCACCATTGTTCAAAGGCCTCAATTCTTTGGCGCTCAGCCTTTCTTATGGTCCAACTTTCACAGCCATACATTGCAACTGGGAAAACCATAGCCTTGACTATACACACTTTTGTTGGCAGGGTGATGTCTCTCCTTTTTAGTATGCTGTCTAGATTTGCCATAGCTTTCCTCCCCATTTTTACATATTTACCAACAAAGAAATAAAGGGAGCAGAAGCTGTATGCTTCCATCCCATATTTGGGTACACCAGTTGCTCTGATAGAAAAAAACACTTAATCTCTCCCCAGTGTAGCCAACAAAGTGAGAAGAACCCGTGGCTTAAGAGTTTTATACATCTACCTAATATAGCTCATAGAATTATCCGCTACAACGTCCTTCCTCTCAATGACTACTTCAGCTTCAACCACAGCAATACATGAGCACACAACAGATACAAACTCAAAGGGAACCGCTCCAAACTTGACTGTAGAAAATATGACTTTAGCGTATTTGTGGTTAATGCCTGGAACTCACTACCTGACTCTGTGGTTTCATCACCAAACCCCCAAAACTTTACCCTAAGACTGTCCACTGTTGACCTCACCCGATTCCTAAGAGGTCAGTACGGGGCGTGCATAAGTGCACCAGCGTGCCTACCGTCCCTGTCCTAATGTTCCCTCTTATCGGTACCCATCTTATGTACATAAACAATGTTACATCTATGTATATTACTAACATGTACTAAATAAATAAATAAATAAATAAATAAATAAATAAATAAATAAATAAATAAATAAATAAATAAATAAATAAATAAATAAATAAATAAATAAATAAATAAACCTGCAAGCAGCCCAGGTTCAAGTCCCGGAAGGGTATGGCTAGCTGATGAGAGCTAAATAGCTTGAAGTAGATGTCTAGTCTCCCTTTATTTCTTTGTCGGTAAATATAAATTCAACACAAGAAGAGTTGAGTGTGAGAAGCTGAACCTGCATTGCTCCAGAATGGACTACTATTCTTTATCAGGAGCCCTTCTCTAAAGGCATCCTCACATTGCTGTAGCCATGGAAATGCTGGTCTTGGTATATTTTCCAACAAAAGGATTGATTATGCCCTGATATTATTATTATTATTTTCAGTTCTATAGTTTGAGCTGCGTCATTGGCAATGAGCCTGAACCCCAAGGATTACATCCATCATTCTGTTTTCAGGAAGGAAGCAACTTTCATTGCCGCCCAATTAGATGTGGGAGCCATGGCTCTTAGCCAGACTGATATATAGAAGTCTGCCTTTTGCAATCATTAAACATGTTAATGCCAGTTGCTCTATTATTTAGCATCTTGCTGATATTCACAGTTACAACTGTTGTTGGGTTTTGCTTTATGTCAAACTTCCCAGTTGGGCCAGAGAGGAAACACACCCAGGTAAGCTAATTCTGTAGGTAGTCCTTGATTTACAACCACAATCGAGCCCAACATTTCTCTTGCAAAGCGAGACAGTTGTTAAGTGAGTTCGGCCTCATTTTGCGACCTTTCATGGCGCTGTTGTTAAATGAATCACTGCAGCTGTTAAGTTAGTAACACGGCTGTTAAGTGACTCTGGATTTCCCATTGACTTTGATTGACAGAAGATCGCAAAAGGCGATCACTTGACCTGGAAAACTGCAACCGTCATAACTATGAACCAGTTGCCAAGCGTCTGAATTTTGATCACGTGACCATGAGGCTGCTGCAATGGTCGTAGGTGAGAAGAACGGTCATTGGTCCCTTTTTTTCAGTGCCGTTGTAACTTCGAGCGGTCACTAAATGAACTGTTGTAAGTCGAGGACTACCTGTAATTTATTGTAAGGCGACATTAACAGAATCTTGCAAGTCTAAAATTTGCACCGTTCTCCCAACGTCACCCCCACAGCCATCCATCTAAGATGCAAATTCCGGGTGCCTAACAACAATCAGCAAAAAGCCATACAATCAAACCTCTGTAAGTCAAAGGGAAATAAAATTAAAATAACTGTAATACGATAACCAAGGAACCTCAAAACCATGAGCCGTGGTGGCGCAATGGCTAGAATGCAGTACTGCAGGCTACTTCTGCTGACTGCCGGCTGACTGCAGTTCGGCAGTTCGATTCTGACCGGCTCAAGGTTGACTCAGCCTTCCATCCTTCCGAGGTGGGTAAAATGAGGAACCAGATTGTTGGGGGCAATAGGCTGACTCTGTAAACCGCTTAGAGAGGGCTGTAAAGCACTGTGAAGTGGTATATAAGTCTAAGTGCTATTGCTATTGCTATATTACAAACTCAGCTCTACAAACCATATCCATTTTTCCTATGTATGTGCATGCGTGTGTCTGTCTGTCTATCTTGGCAGGGAGATCAGTGATGATTTTTTTAATGCTAATTTTCTCATTATTCTTTCACCTGTGAAAGAGGGTGGTGGTGAGAAACCCTACAGATCTCTGGAAACAAATCAATTAATCTGAACATAGATGAGGTGGGGAAAAAAGTTTTGTTTAAAAATGGAAACTTATGTTCAAAACACCAGACTTGAGAATCCAGAAAGGGTTTTTTTTTTTGCTTTGTTTTGTTCAAATGATGGCTAAGGAATTGTAAAAGCTGCCAATTATTGGGGGGGGGGAATGATTAGCCTACTTGAATAACATGTTGAGGAAGCACTGACATCAATCCATGCATAAAACTGAACAATAACTTTGTGTATCCTTTTGTTCCCTGAAAATATTATTTGTAAGGATGCATGAATCACATCCTTGGTCTAATTCAAATTTTCAAATCTGTTTGAAAGGTGGAATCAGTTTGGTTCAGACTTTCAAACTTGACTTAGAAAATTGACTTGACTGGATTCAGACTTCAAAATCATTTCAGAAAAATACTCTGATCCATGAATCAAGGGCCTGTTAAAACTGTGAACTTGGTCTGAAACTTCCCAAGTCATGTTATGAACGTCTGGTTCAATTTGAAGCTTCCAACTGCTTTGGTGATTTGATTTGGATATCCACATTAAATATTGAATTGATCAAATTGCCTTCCAATCAAGCATTCATACAGCCCTAATTATTGTCATAGACAACAAGCTAGCCCCTGAATAGATCATAAACAAACACTAAAAATGTGGATCAGCTTGAAAAAGAATATCCTAATTTCTACAACAGCAGAGAAGACAGCACTTGAAACAGATTAGGCATCCAGACCAGTAAAATTTAACCTTGTGAAAATTAGAATGGCAGATTTGGAAATAAATGTCCCAAACATCCAGTGTTTCTTTTCTGTAAGGTGCAGGTACCCATAGGAAACAAATCTTTTTCAGAGGAAACAAAATACCTTGAAGGGGTGCTTTTTCAAAAAGCAATTGGAACTGAAGGAGCTTCCAAAGAAAGTCCAGTTGCCTTTTTAAAAAAGCAGCTTTGGGACGATGACCTGAGAATCTCCAGAAGCCTTGAAAGGAGGAAGACACACTGTGATGTCCAGTATTTTGAAAGAATATTGATTTAGATGATGATACCAACATTTTGGGGGTGGGGTGAGAGCAGTATATTATTATTATGGTTAGTCACTCAATCAGACAAAAAGATTTATGTGGTCAACTTGCTCAGGCATCTGCAGTGAAGTTCTTTGTCCAGACTCTTGATGTTATTTCCATAAGGCATCTGGATTCCTTCCCATTTCGCTATTTTTCCCATTGATGATAAGGGTGGCACATTTGTCCAGTCCAAACTCCATTGCAATATCTTGGCTGTGTACTTGGACAGCACTGAGCAGCAATTCCATTTCAGAGGGTGGTGGTGGTGGTTAGCCAATTAACAGAACAGCAGAGTTGAAAGGGACCTTGGAGTTCTTCTATCTAGTCCAACTCCCTGTTCAAGCAGAAAACCCTATACCAGTGTTTCCCAACCTTGGCAACTTGAAGATGTCTGGACTTCAACTCCCAGAATTCCCCAGCCAGCAAAGCTCGTTGGGGAATTCTGGGAGTTGAAGTCCAGACATCTTCAAGTTGCCAAGGTTGGGAAACACTGCCCTATACCATTCCAGACAAATGGCTATCCAATCTCTTCTTAAAAACCTCCAGTGATGGAGCACCCACTTCTGGAGGTAAGTTGTTCCACTAATTAATTGTTCTCACAGGAAATTTCTCCTTACTCCTAGGTTGCTTCTCTCCTTGATTAGTTTCCACCCATTGCTTCTTGTCCTGCCCTCATGTGCTTTGGAGAATAGCTTGACTCCCTCTTCTTTGTGGCAACCCCTGAGATATTGGAACACTGCTATCATGTCACCCCTGGTCCTTCTTTTCATTAAGCTAGACATATCCAATTCCTGCAATTCTTCATATGTTTTACCCTCCAGTCCCCTAATCATCTTTGTTGCACTCTGTCTAGAGTCTCAACATCTTTTTATATATTGTGGCGACCAAAATGGGATGCAGTATCCCAAGTGTGGTCTTACGATGATATGATATTTCCAGAAAGCACAGCAATGAGATTTCTTCCTGTTTTTAACTTCCTTCTTTGAAGGCTTAATGCAGCCAACAATAGATAAAAAATCATGCCAGCAATAATTAGTGGTTTGCCACTGAATCTGAACTGCATGATTTTGGAGGAAGTACATAGAATGGCTTCGGAGTCTACCAACAGTGCTCTGAGCTGCCAATTACCCACCCTTGGCTTAGAATATCTTCTGGGGTTCATATGGCTTTCAAAGGCAGCTAATAAGCTACACCAAGTGACATAACTTGCTTTTGCTTTATGTAACCACAGAGCTTATTAATAAGGTTAACCAATTTGGTAGTCCAAAGGAAACTTGTTGCTTGCTGCCATCCGATCTATAAGGGAAAAAAAACTAACCTACCGTATTTTTCGGAGTATAAGACGAACCCTTTTCCTCCCTAAAAGTGGCTGAAAATTTGGGTGCGTCTTATACTTGGAGCTTTTTCAAAGCTTTTTTTCCAGCCCTAACTAGGTGCTAACAGATCTTCCCAGCTCTTACCTTGCAGGCTTTTTCATTGTTACTCTCTCAGAAGAATGTTTTTCCAGCCCTAAGTCTTTGCAGGGTTTTTTTCATTGCTCTACTTGCTCAGAATAAGTTTTTTTCTAGCCCTAACCAGGTGCTAACGATCTTCCCAGCTCTTACTGGCTTACAGGCTCTTTCATGGTTACTCTCTCCGAAGAAGGTTTTTTCAAGTCCTAACCAGGGGATAAAATAATGTGCTGAAGCTGACCAGACTAAGGATGCTAGCCAGATGAATACCTGATAGGCAGATTTTTCCCCCTATTTTCCTCCCCAAAAACTAAGGTGCGTCTTATACTCCGGTGCGTCTTATACTCCGAAAAATACGGTACCTATCCTTAGTAAATTAAACCACAGTCTCTGAGCCACAGAAAACATGTCACCCTGTTTCAGAAATCACCAAGTCTGGCCTCCAACAGTGAAGAAGAAAAATTAAATTAAATCCAAATTATGGACACACACACACCCCGACACTCACACCACCGCCTGCTTTCATTATAACAAGATGACATAATCCGCGTTCTTATTTTAACAACTTTCGAAGGTTTCTCTTGGTCAGCTTTTCTTGCCAGCAATTGAAACCTTTTCCTTTTTCTTGCTTTCTTCCCTTTTTCATTACACCCACCATGAGCTCACTAGTGCTCGCCTTTCATCTTATTTCCTAGTTTCAGGCTGTGTTGTATTAGCACCTCTTTATTTCAACTGGCAAGTTTGACAGGCAGTTCGATGTGGTGACAATCCTTTCTTTTGCACCAGCAAATGAGAGAAATGGTGGATAGGGGCAGCAACCAGCTTTTCCGATGGAAACCAGGCTCTGCAAGTTCTCCTAATTATATGTGTGTCATTTCAGAGAGGCTTCACCTTTGCATGCACAGCAGTGAAGTGAAAGAAGAGCAAGTGACCTAAAATATATATATATATCAAGAACAACAAGTTTGGAAACATATCCACCAAAGCAAAGAACCCCATTAATCATCCAGACTTCTACCAGGGAAATCACTTCAATTAGGAATTTCCCATAATAGTTTCTCTTGCAGGCACACAGTTGACTGCTAAGCCAAGTCAGGTACGGATCTGTATTGTATAATAATCTAATAAAGGAGAATATTTGTAGCTCAGCATTGACATGAGGGGTCCCTGGTGCTTTCTGAGCTAGCCTGTTTTCTTGCAGACGTTTCATTACCCAAACTAGGTAAATTCACCAGGTAACTGGTGAATTTACCTAGTTTGGTGCAGAGAAGAGCAACAAAGATGATTAGGGGACTGGAGGCTAAACATATGAAGAACGGTTGCAGGAACTGGGTATGTCTAGTTTAATGAAAAGAAGGACTAGGGGTGACTTGATAGCAGAGTCCCAATATCTCAGGGGCTGCCACAAAGAGGAGGGAGTCCATTTATTTTCCAAATTGCCCGAAGGCAGGACAAGAAGCAATGGGTGGAAACTAATCAAGGAGAGAAGCAACTTAGAACTAAGGCAAAATTTCCTGACAGTTAGAACAATTAATCCGTGGAACAGCTTGCCTCCAGAAGTTGTGAATGCTCCAACACTGGAAATTTTTAAGAAGATGTTGGATAACCATTTGTCTGAAGTGGTGTAGGGTTTCCTGCGTAAGCAGGGGGTTGGACTAGAAGACCTCCAAGGTCCCTTCCAACTCTGTTACTATTAACTAGGATGTTATCTGGTTTGAATAATGAAATGTCTGCAAGAAAACAAGAAAGCTCAGAGAGCACCAAGGACGCCACAATCCTCCTCCTCCTCCTCCTCCACTCCACAATCCCCATTCTCTTCTAGCACTGATGATGTTACCTAGTTTGGGTAATGAAACATCTAGAAGAAAACAAGCAAGCTCAGAGAACACCAAGGACCCCACAATCCTCCTCCTCCTCCTCCTCCTCCTCCTCCTACTACTACTACTACTACTACTACTACTACTACTACTATTACTACTACTACTACTACTACCACCCTGTTTCCCCCAAAATAAGACATCCCCTGATAATAAGCCCAATCGGGTTTTGAGTGCATGGCAATAAGGCCAAACGCTTATTTCAGGGTTCAAAAAAAAATATAAGACAGGGTCTTATTTTCAGGGAAACATGGTACTACTACTACTACTCCCCCTCCCCTTCCCCCTCCTTCTCCACTCCACAATCCCCCACTCCTTTCCAGCACTGATGATGTTACCTAGTTTGGGTAATAAAATGCCTGCAAGAAAACAAGCAAGCTCATGTATAATACAGGTAGTCCTCGGCTTATGACCACAATTGACAAACAAATTTATGTTGTTAACCGAGACATTTGTTAAATGACTTTTGCCCCATTTTACGATCTTTCTTGCCTCAGCTCTTAAGTGAATCTCTGCAGTTGATAAGTTAGTAACGTGGCTGTGAAGTGAACCTGGCCTCCCCATTGACTTTGCTTGTCAAAGCGTTCGCAAAAGGGGATCACATGACCTTGGGCCACCACAAAGGTCATAAATATGAAGCAGTTGCCAAGCATTGGAATTCTGACCACGTGACCATAAGGTCGTAACTGTAAAAAATGGTCATAAGTCGCATTTTTCAGTGCTGTTGTAACTTTGAATGATCACTGAATGAACTGTCGCAAGTCGAGGACTAATCATTGTAGATGCAAAGATACAGGGTGTTAAGGGGAGCATTCGTCCGAATGCTGCCATGTGAGAATGAGAATAAAATCTCATAGAGTCGATTTGGATCTTTCCCTTGGAATTCAGACAGTTAGAAATGAAACCGAGATTAAAAGTCTAATAGAAAATATTTATTTCGGTACAAAAACAATAAATCATGAATAGCTACATCCTTGCTAATAAATCGTGACCGTTCCGGTCAGAGTCAAAGGCAGAAGTGTATAATGGAGAATCAGGAATGCACACATGCGTAGAAGATCATATCATGTGTTCTGCTTGTAATGGAATGTACCATAATATTGGAATAGGGATGCAGCACCCTGCATATACATACAACTGACAATATTCACATCGTGACACAGGGGTTCTTATTTCATTAAGCAAAAAGACCAGAAGCTTTTGAAACATCTCAGTAAGATCAAGGAAAGAAAGTTCATTTTTGTCATCAGGTTTTCTCTGAAACAAGGGTTGGGATGGAGGTCTACAGGCCTTCAAAAAAGAGAGAGAGAGAAAGAAAGAAATCACTTTCAACTTCAGGACCACCAGCTATTAATTACAGGTAGTCCTCGGCTTACGACCGTTCATTTAGTGACCACTCAAAATTACAACTGTACTGAAAAAAGCGACTTGGGAGCGTTTTTCGCACTGCTACGGCATCCCCATGATCATGTGATCAAAATTCGGACGCTTGGCAACGGACTCATATTTATGACGGTTGCCGTGTCCTGGGAGTCACGCAATCACCTTTTGTGGCTTTCTGGCAAGCAAAGTCAATGGGAAAGCCAGATTCACTTAACAACCATGACACTGACTTGACAACTGCAGTGATTCACTTAACAACCGTGGCAAGAAAGATCGTAAAATGGGACAATTAACAAATGTCTCACTTTACAACAGTAATTTCGGGCTCAGTCATGGTCATAAGTCAAGTATTTTATTAACGCCATAGTAAACAAACAGCGGCAACTTAGTGGATTAAGCCTGAGTTATCACAACAGACAGAAGATCTAAGTAAAGACGAATGTAGCCCATTTCTTAAAGGAGCCATAGCATTGCTACAGTATACAAGCGTATGATGCATAGAATAGAAATAGCGAATAAATTTGCTTTAATATGAGGGATGCTTCTGCTTGCTTTCCAAAGTAATGAATCGGAAAAGCTTACAAATGTTTCATAGTTCTCTGAATTTTGCAGTGAAATGGGTAGAAAAATGCATAGATCTGAGGAGGATGCAAATAATTTTTCCCTTTGCAGATTTTTCAAACAAAGATAACTGCAGATTATGATAGAATAGTTGGGCTTCAAAAGAATTAAAAGTTGCTAAAACAGATTCATGCAGGAGACTTGGAGTAAGCAGGAATTCATCAATAGTTGTCAGTCTATTTTACTTTAAAACCTTTTTTGTATACCTTTCATGATCCACTGAACACCAAAGTGATGTTCAATCCATTAAAAACAACCCGGCAGAAAATACAAATGCAAGCTGTGTAAATATTTAACTATTTTTCTTTAAAAGATATACAAGTTGAAAACAGAGATTCCAGCATTAGATAGTGCCCCTACTAAGAAGGTAATTTCCTTCACTGGGATGTACTCTAATTAAAGTAATCTGAAGTACAATCTCAGTACAATATTTTATTTTTATTTTTTTATATGTCACTGCAATTAAATGACGCTTGGTGGTTAATTAAGATCTTAAGACGTGCACATATTGCAACTTTAAGAGTTGCCCATTCTGCCTAGACTGTGTTCAATACTCCTATCTATACCAATCAACAACAAACAGATAACAGAATAACAGAGTTGGAAGGGACCTTGGAGGTCTTCTAGCCCAACCCCCTGCTCATGCGGGAAACCCTATACCAGTGATGGCGAACTTGTGGCACGCGTGCCACAGGTGGCACGCAGAGCCATATCTGAGGGCACGTGAGGTGTTGCCCTATGTCAGCTCCAGCGTGCATGCGCATGCTGGCCTGCTGATTTTCGGCCTTCTTTTCAGCCGTTTTCGCTCTCCCTACGGCAAAAATGGGCCAACGGGCCAACCGGAAGTTCTCTTGTGTGCGTCACCCCCAGCCTCCTTTTCACTGTCAGAGGTCTTCAGGAACTTCTTCGGCTTTGGACAGTTGCAGCCAGGCCTCCCACACCTCGGCCCATTTCTTCTGCAGCCAGGAAGGCTTTCCTGAAGGCCTCTGCAGCCGATAACAGAGCTCCACATCGATCCGGAGCTCTGTTGTCGGCTAGAGAGGCCTTCAGGAAAGCCTTCCCGGCTGCAGAAGAAATGGGCCGAGGTGTGCGAGGCCTGGTTGCAACTATCTGAAGATAAGTAGTAGGGCAGCTCCACTTCCTTTCGTTTCCAAACTTCCAGTTGGCCCGTTGGGCCATTTTTCGCTATCCCCAGGCTTCAGGCGGCTTTCCTTAACCCTGGGGAGAGTAAAAAACAGCCCAATGGGCCTACTGGAAGTCAGGAGGCTTCAGTGAGGCCTGTGCGCATGCGTGGGGGGGCAGCATGGGGGGGTTGTGCGCATGCACAGGGCATTGCATTAAGGGTGTGGGCACGTGCGCACATGCTATCACGTGCGCGCACACCCTTTTGGCACCCGAGCTGAAAAAGGTTCGCCATCATCTTAGAGCCGAGGTGGCGCAGTGGTTAAAGTGCAGCACTGCAGGCTACTGCTAGTTCAGCAGTTCAGCTGTTCAAATCTCACCGGCTCAAGGTTGACTCAGCCTTCCAACCTTCTGAGGTCGGTAAAATGAGGACCCAAATTGTTGGGGACAAGATGCTGACTCTGTAAACTGCTTAGAGAGTGCTGTAAAGCACTATGAAGCAGTAAATAAGTCTAAGTGCTATTGCTATTGCTATCACTGCCCTATATCATTTCAGACAAATGATTGTCCAATCACTTCTTAAAAACTTCCAGTGTTGGAGCACCTACAACTTCTGGAGACAAGTCATTCCACTGATTAATTGTTCTCACTGTCAGGAAATTTCTCCTTACTTCTAGGTTGCTTCTCTCCTTGATTAGTTTCCACCCATTGCTTCCTGTTCCGCCGTGAGGTGCTTTGGAGAATAGGCTGACCCCCTCCTCTTTGTGGCAACCCCTGAGATATTGGAAGACTGTGGTCATGTCACCCCTAGTGAAAGGCCACTGCAACCTCTCATTTCGGCCACATCCTTTTGATGTTGCTTACACTTCATCTTCAATCTATGCCTGAAGCAGACTTAATTCACCCTTCGCTGTTCTATTGACAAAAGAGTGTCTTTTATATTTAACTATTTTTCTTTGAAAGATATACAAGTTGCCTTTTAAGGAAGCAACAACGGTTGTAATGCTGCTATGAGTATTGGTCTTGTAGTCAATGGATGGAACTAGTCCAGCACCTACAGGCAGTGGTGAAATCTACTTACCTTCCCTACTAGTTAGGAAGCATGCTTTTCCACCCTCTGCGCATGTACAGAAGGCTTTGCGCATGCGCAGAGGGTTAAAAAAGAAAATGGCGGCATCCGGGTGGGTGAACGGAGCCTCGCACTGCCGCCGCTACCGGTTCTCTGATCCACCGGCGGCTGCCACTACCGGTACACTTGAAATGGGCCGAACTGGTAGCATTTCACCCCTGCCAACAGGGCATTTAGAATCCCTAGAGCCTGGCTTTTCCTCTGTTTTGAAAAATAAACTAAACAGTACAGTTGATATCCTGAAAGAAATAAGAAACCACTTGGGCTGGAACTAAAACCTCACTTTGGTTGTACAGTCGGAAGAAGCTGTGTGGACGAGATAAATAAACTGAATAAAAGGGGACCCAAAGCAGGAAATGTAGAATTTAAGGAACATTTGGCCAGGAAATATCCCGCGGGGATAATAAAACTGACTTTCCGTACAAGATTTTTTCTAAAACTACCGGTGATAATTCGCGCGAGGAGCTTTGAAGACTCTAAAGAGCAATAGAAATAATAAATACTGTGTTACTTTCCTGTCACTACAGGGGAAAAAAAAGATTTTCAGTTTTCACAAGAAACAAAGCCCTGTGTAAATTTAGAACAAAGAAGCCACGGATTTTTCTCTCTCTCGGATTATAATGAAACAGATTGTCTACTTTTTTTTTTGCAAACTAAAATCTCATTTGGTAAAAGAAATGGACACCAACATCACATTAAATCATGGGCTATAGCTTGTTAAGTAAAGCATGGTAGCGCAGTGGTGGGTTCCTACCGGTGCGGTCCACTCTATAGCACCGGTAGAGGCCCGCTGGTGACTTCACAGTACCGGTGCGGTCGGGTGCCAGTGCCTGGGCACCGCCATTTTAATTTTTTTTTCTTCTGTGCATGCCCAGAAGCCGAGCTTCCGGCACTGCGCATGCGCTGCCTTCCTACCCCACAGTGAGTCCAAGCAGGGGAGGATGGCTGAGGGAGCGCATGAGAGCTGAAAGAATGGGCGGCAGGAGCTATCTCCATTCCCCTCCCTTCAGCAGTCCGAGAAGCCATGAACGCACGGTGATGATCCTAGGCATTTTCGCACGTTTCAGGCTTCTCGAGCTGCTGAGGGGAAGGGGAATGGGCGGCAGGACCTATCTCAGTTCCCCTCCCTTCAGCAGTCTGAGAAGCCACGCCCACCCAGTCACATGGCCAGCAAGCCATGCCCACCCAGTCACATGGCTGGCAAGCCACACCCACAAAATAAGCCACGCCCAAAGTGGTAGTAAAAAAATTAGGAACCCGCCCCTGATGATAGGTTGCATTTCACACCGCACAATAAACCAGAACCAAGCCAGAATGTGACTTTGTATGATGAGCTCTCCCCCACCTAGGCAGATTTAGAGATAATATATCAACTGAATCACCCACTGCAATCCCTTTCCTTTCCCAGCCACCCAGTTGCACTTAATCATGATTTACTTGCTCTTTTGACTTTAGCAGGACAACTACTGTATCCATACGTATACAGAATGACTTTAGGTATATTTGCCAGATATTGGTCTTGATAGCTTTTTTGTGCTCCTTCTCCTATTATCGGCCAACCTCGGTTAACTGGCCCATCAACTCTACTTCTGGGACAGTAGAATTGATTGATTAGAATTGGTTGATGAATTCTTGTCCATTCAAATTGGCATCTTCTAGCATTCAAGTCCCCAATCCTAGAAGAATTTATCTGATGGTCCACCCTCGTGTGCTCTGTGCCTTGTCTTTTTTTAGAAATTTTAAGCCTTTCCTGAAATTCACAAAGATTATTTGTCTAGCCAGCTAAACCTCAGCTGCCAGTAGAAACAAAAACAAAACACACACACACACACACACACACACACACACACACACACACACCTTCAGCTTATCTTGAGTTTGGACAGGGCTGGAATTACATCTGCACTTTCTTAATTCAGTTGTGAATGTCACTGTGAATTGATGACTGCAGACAATGATTTTCTATAATCTTTAAGGCTGGGATACATTTTGAGAAAGCAAAAAACGACTCTGTGGCTGCAGCCTGGTACTGTTTGCAAGTGTGCCACCTGCCAAGAAAACAAACTAAGGAAAGCTTTGCGAAACAGCATCCGGGGAGAATAGATGACCACAAGCCTGTCTTCTATTAAATGAATGTTTTGACAGGCCATCGCTATCCTGATGGCCATTTTGCAAACGCATCGGATCCTCCACCTCCCTTTCTGATGTATGGAGCCTCTCACAGTTGTAAGAAGAACCTTGAGATGCCTCCAGCATTCTGAAGGTAGCCAATGGACAGCCAAGATTGGAAAACCCTCCACTTGTAAATCTTTTGTTAAAATAATATTTATTAAATTTTTCTTTAAAAACATAACAATTAAATACACACAACAACAAAAATAAACACAACAGAAAAAAAACAAATACAAAAACTGTAGAAAACACTACAGTAAGCAAATATCATACGCAATCAACTACAAACATAACGCCGACTAATACAAACCATAAAAGTGAAATCATGCTTCTTTGACAGCCTATTAGCTATTACTACTAATCTTTATACACTCGATTATATATTATATCTGTATTTATACATTATAGATCTTATCTTCTTATAAACTATGTCTATTGGAATGTCAACTTTTATTTCTACAGCTAATTTACCCAATTCATATTTACTCGCACTATATATGTATGTATAAGTGTACATATATTCCATCTTTATTCCTACTGTTTGCAAACATTACTTCAGTCAGAAAGTGAGGTAAAGTATCATGGTATATGAAATAAACTACAGTTTGTTATATCATTGCAAGAAGTTATATTATAATAGATTTCTGTATTTTTTTTGTCCAAAAAAAATGTTTTTATACCATCTATTCCAGGTTTTATAAAAATCTGTCTCTTCTTTGTCCTGAATTTCCATCGTTAACTTGCACATCTCTGCTACTTCCAAAATTTTATTGACCACAGTTATCATTGTTGGTATTGAGTCCAATTTCCAAGTTTGTGCGTAAGTAATTCTAGCGGCTGTAGTAATGTGTAATATTAAATATCTATCTTCTTGTAAATCTTACAGGTAGTCCTTGAGTTATGACCGTAATGGAGCCCACATCATCATAGTTGTAAAATGGGTCAGTTACCTGAGCAACCTGACATTTTTTTTCAGCAGGTGTTAAGCGGTCGTTAAGCAAACCCATTGTCCACTATGTTTGGTTTGGTCCAAAGCCAGAAGAGCTGCTTTTCAGCAAAACTATTGTAAAACCCGCTCACTTGTTCTGTGGGTTGCTGCAAAGGGCCATAAATGCAGCTGTGTTGCCAGGCAACAGAAGTGTGGTCATGTGACTGTGGAGAGGGGAGACCATCGGACCTTTGGAACTGGCACTTAAGTCCCCCTTTTTCAAGATAGGTTATAGCTTTGAATGGTCACTAAGGAACTGGTTGTAAGTCGAGGTTCTACTTGTATTATCTTCTCCTGTGC
Source organism: Diadophis punctatus similis (assembly GCA_023053685.1). Lineage (NCBI taxonomy): Eukaryota > Metazoa > Chordata > Lepidosauria > Squamata > Dipsadidae > Diadophis > Diadophis punctatus. The sequence goes on along the minus strand of JALIGW010000020.1, from coordinate 5,076,802 downwards.
TACAGTTTCAAACACTGAGATTTTAACTGCAACAGAAGAGTCCCTGATACTATGCAGTAATGCACGTCATGAGTTCCTATCCTGACCCAGAATTCTTTCCAATGACTAAAACTGGAATCAAAATCAAACTGCCCAAGGAGCTGCTGATACAGTTCTACAGAGGAATTATTGAGTTTGTCATCTGCACCTCTATAACTGTCTGGTTCAGTTCTGCAACCCAACAAGACAGACACAGACTTCAGAGGATAATCAGAACTGCAGAAAAACAATTACTGCCAACCTGCCTTCCATTGAGGACCTGGATACTGCACGAGTCAAAAAGAGGGCCGTGAAAATATTTACAGACCCCTCGCATCCTGGACACAAACTGTTTCAACTCCTACCCTCAAAACGACGCTATAGAGCACTGCACACCAGAACAACTAGACACAAGAACAGTTTTTTCCCGAACGCCATCACTCTGCTAAACAAATAATTCCCTCAACACTATCAAACTATTTACTAAGGCTGCATTACTATTACTATTAGTCTTCTCATTGTTCCTATCACCCATCTCCTCCCACTTATAACTTGTTGCTTGTATCCTTACGATTTATATTAATATTGATTGTTTCCTGATTGCTTATTTGTACCCTATGACAATCATTATGTGTTGTACCTCATGATTCTTGACAAATGTATCTTTTCTTTTATGTACACTGAGAGCATATGCACCAAAGACAAATTCCTTGTGTGTCCAATCACACATAATAATAATAATAATAATAATAATAATAATAATAATAATAATAATAATAATAATAATAATAATAATAATAATAATAATAATAATAATCCCTGATCCTGCCTTTTGCCATCAACAGGCAGTTAGATTGCTTCCCCCCCATCCCTGATCCTGCCTTTTGCCATCAACAGGCAGTTAGATTGCTTCCCCCCATCCCTGATCCTGCCTTTTGCCATCAACAGGCAGTTAGATTGCTTCCCCCCATCCCTGATCCTGCCTTTTGCCATCAACAGGCAGTTAGATTGCTTCCCCCCCCCATTTCCGCTGTTGCCGGTCCCAAGCCCGGATGAGAAAGGAGGAGGGTTGGGGTCAGGTTGGCAACCTGGCCTCATAAAAAAAACTCGCCAACCCATATAACATGGTGAAAGAAATGAAGAAAAATTCTATACCGCATCGGTCGTCATGCGTGTTAACAAGGGCCGCGGCGGATGTTGAGGTCCCTGGACATCCGTCGACAAGTGGGCTACAAGTGGACCAGCCAACAAAACGACAAAAATATAGTGCAGATGAAAATCGTGCCATAATGGCCTGTTATTACAACTCAGAGCCAGAAAGAAGAGGTTATTTGAAGCGAATGCATGAACTTTGGAAACAACAATATCCAGATTCAAATGTTAGCGAACAACGACTAGCAGATCAAAGGCGATTTATTATACGAAATAATGTGTTCAGTGAAATTGAACTTGAGAAAATTCAGACAAATTGCCAAATTAAAAAAATAACACCACCAGTGGAAACAACAGAAACTCACAAAACAACTGAAGACATCACACTGGAGCTTCCAACAGAAGAAACTGTTAGTGGAGAAGTAATAGCACCACTACCAGAACCAGTCATGATTGAACCAATTGATGAACTAACTGAAAAACAAAAGGAATTGAAGGACAAAATCATGGAGCATGTACTGTCTAATGAGGAAAGGCAACGTTTACCATCATTAAAAACTGTGCCTAACAAAAACTTGGCACCTATAATGAGAATGGTTAATGCAGTACTTTCAACAATTGAATCGGCATCCATCTTAGAAACAAATCAGTTAATGTACAGTGCAGCTGCAATAGTCACTAATGAACTAGGTTTTAAAAACAAAGCACCTAGTCGCAAGGCAGAAAAAGCATCAAAACCAAAGTGGAAAATTCGACTGGAACAAAAAATAAAAAAACTCAGAACAGATGCTAGCAATTTAAAAAATATGAATGAACAACGGCTAAAAAATAGCAAGATCATGGATCAATTAGCCAGAAGATACAGGCTTGATACAAGGAAAATTGAAGAAGCACTTGAAATTGTAAAACAGCAAATAACAGCAATAGCCAGAAAAATTGAAAGATATGATGCAAGAATCATTCAGTACAAGCAAAATCAGCAATTTCGATCAGATCAAAGACGTTTCTACCAAAGCCTCAATGCAAATGACAATTTCAAAAGTGAAAAACCAGAAAAGCAAGCCACAGTTGAATTCTGGAAAGAACTGTGGGAAAATGCAAAGGATTACAATAAGGAAGCAAAGTGGATACAAGACTTTGAGAAAAGTGTTGGCAAGAAGCAAATGCAAGTATTAGAAATAACAACTGAGATGGTCAAAAATCGAGTAAAAAAAGTAAAGAACTGGACATCACCTGGAAATGACCAATTACATGGTTTCTGGCTCAAATATCTGACCAGTTTGCATGCAATATTGGCCAAGCAACTGAACGAAATGCTACAAAATGGTCAAATTGATGAATGGTTGACAACTGGAAAAACATACTTGATTCAGAAAGATGCAACTAAAGGAACAACACCTGGAAACTACAGACCAATAACATGCTTGCCAACAACCTTCAAATTACTCACCGGGATAATTGCAGATAACATAATGGATTATTTGGAAACAAATAACATCTTGCCAGTAGAGCAAAAAGGCAACAAAAGAAGGAGCAGGGGCACAAAAGATCAGCTCCTAATTGACAAAATGATACTAGAAAACTGTAAGAACAGAAAAACGAACTTGAATATGGTCTGGATTGATTACAAAAAGGCGTACGACTCACTGCCACATAGCTGGATCATCAAATGCTTAGAAACTATTGGCATCAGCAAAAATATTACATCATTCACTGAAAAAGCGATGAAACAATGGAGAACTGTGTTGGCAGTAGGGAATGAGAACTATGGAATGGTTAATATCAAGAGAGGAATTTTTCAGGGAGATTCACTTTCACCCCTCCTCTTCATCATCGCAATGATCCCACTATCAGTAATCTTAAAAAAAATGAAACTTGGATACCAAATAGCCAAAGACGCTGAAAAAATTTCACATTTATTGTATATGGATGATTTGAAACTGTATGGAAAGTCAGAAATAGAAATCCAATCACTGACCAACACAGTCCTAATATTCAGCACAGATATCTCAATGCAGTTTGGCATGGAAAAATGTGCCACTGTATCTATGAAAAGGGGCAAAATCACTACATGTGACGGAATTGAAATGCCCAATGGCCAATTAATTAAATGCAATCAAAATGAAGCCTATAAATATCTGGGCATTCTGCAGTTGGATAACATCAGACATGGAGAAGTGAAAACTATCATTAGAAGAGAGTACACCAACAGAGTTAGGAAAATTTTGAAATCTAAATTAAATGGTGGAAACACCATCAAGGCCATGAATACCTGGGCAATACCAGTCATAAGATACACGGCTGGTATAATTAACTGGACACAAGCTGATTTGGACATTTTGGACCGAAACACCAGAAAACTAATGACAATGCACTACAGTTTACATCCACGTAGTGACACTGATAGACTTTACCTGCCCAGAAAATCAGGTGGCAGAGGACTACTACAAGTAAAGCAAACAGTTGAAGAAGAAAAGCATGCATTGGCGGATTATTTAAAAGAAAGTCAAGAACATCTATTAATTGAAGTAAAGAACAAAAATCTACTGAAGGTCCAACAGACGAAACAAGAATACAGAAAAAATGTGATAAAATCAAGAATGGAGAGTTGGCAAAATAAAGCATTACATGGCCAATTTCTGGAAAAAATAAAAGACAAAGTGGACAGTGAAAAAACTTGGTTATGGTTAACATCTGGTACTTTAAAGAAAGAAACAGAATCATTGATCCTGGCCGCACAAGAACAGGCAATTCGTACAAATGCCATAAAGGCCAAAATTGATAAATCTTCAAATGATGCTAAATGCAGATTATGCAAGGAAGCTGATGAAACTGTAGCCCATGTGCTCAGCTGCTGCAAGAAAATCGCACAGACTGATTACAAATTACGACACAACTCTGTTGCACAAATGATCCACTGGAATTTATGCAAAAATTATAACATCCATACTGCTACAAACTGGTGGGAACACAAGCCTGAAAAAGTCACTGAAAATCAGATGGTCAAGATCTTGTGGGATTTTCGTATACAAACAGACAAGGTACTGGCGCATAATACACCAGACATCACGTTGGTCGAGAACAACAAGGTGACTATAATTGACATTGCAATACCAGGAGATAGCAAGGTCGATGAAAAGGAACACGAAAAAATTGCAAAATACCAGGACTTAAAAATTGAAATCCAACGATTATGGCACAAACCAGCAGTGGTAATTCCAGTAGTGATTGGAACACTGGGTGCTATCCCAAAAGCACTGGAATTACATTTAAAACAGCTCAAAATTGACAAAATCACCATCAGTCAAATGCAGAAAGCCGCACTGCTCGGTTCCGCACATATACTTCGAAAATACATTACGACTTCCTAGGCCCCTGGGTGGGGCTCGACTAGTAATCAATGCCAAATCCGGCGAAACAACTGGCCGCTGTGATACAATTGTATAATAATAATAATAATAATAATAATAATAATAATAATAATAATAATAATAATAATAATAATAATAATAATAATAATAATAATAATAATAATAATAATAATAATAATAATAATAATAACAACAGAGTTGGAAGGGACATTGGAGGTCTTCTAGTCCAACCCCCTGCTTACGCAGGAAACCCTACACTACTTCAGACAGATGGTTATCCAACATCTTCTTAAAAATGTCTAGTGTTGGAGCATTCACAACTTCTGGAGGTAAGCTGTTCCACTGATTAATTGTTCTAACTGTCAGGAAATTTCTCCTTAGTTCTAAGTTGCTTCTCTCCTTGATTAGTTTCCACCCATTGCTTCTTGTTCTACCCCCAGGTGCCTTGGAGAAAAGTTTGACTCCCTCTTCTTTGTGGTGACCCCTGAGATATTGGAACACTGCTATCATGTCACCCCTGGTCCTTCTTTTCATTAAACTAGACATACCCAGTTCCTGCAACCGTTCTTCATATGTTTTAGCCTCCAGTCCCCTAATCATTTTTGTTGCTCTTCTCTGCACTCTTTCTAGAGTCTCAACATCCTTTTTACATCATGGCGACCAAAACTGTATGCAGTATTCCAAGTGTGGCCTTACCAAGGCATTATAAAGTGGTATTAACACTTTGCGTGATCTTGATTCTATCCCTCTGTTAATGCAGCCTAGAACTGTGTTGGCTTTTTTGGCAGCTGCTGCACACTGCTGGCTCATATTTAAATGGTTGTCCACTAGGACTCCAAGATCCCTCTCACAGTTACTACTGTTGAGCAAAGTACCACATATACTTTACCTGTGCATTTTGTTTTTCTTGCCTAAATGTAGAACCTTACTTTTTTCACCATTGAATTTCATTTTGTTTGATAGCGCCCAATGTTCAAGTCTGTCAAGATCCTTCTGTATCTTGAGCCTATCTATTCCTGCCAGTTTGGTGTCATCTGCAAATTTGATGAGTTCCCCATCTATCCCCTTGTCCAAGTCATTGATGAAGATGTTGAAGAGTACTGGGCCTAAAACAGAGCCTTGGGGTACTCCACTGCATACTTCCCTCCATGTAGATGCAGTTCCATTGAGCACTACACGTTGAGTGCGGTTGGTTAGCCAATTTTGAATCCAATAAATCCAACTTGGCCAATAAAAAATTCTATTCTATTCTATTCTATTCTATTCTATTCTATTCTATTCTATTCTATTCTATTCTATTCTAAAAAGGCTGGAGAATTCTGGAAGGTTCCATACGTCTGGAGAATGTCCAGGCTGCGAGATCTTACTGTATGCCTGACACTTGCTCTTCTCTCTATCCTTACAGTAAACTGGCCCTCTTAGCTCACTTCCAGTCACAATTTTGGCTCAGCCATGTAGCTTTGCAATCAGAGGTGGCATTCTGCCGGTTCGGACTGGTTCCGGCAAACTGGTAGCGCCGCTGGCGCACGCTCACATTTGCGAACCGGTAGGGAAGGTAAGTGAAAACCACCCGTTTGCAATTGCATGGAGGCCAATTTTGAGCTGGAATCTTTTCACGAGCTGATGGTCTTTTCATCTACAAGTACCAGGTGAATCCAGAATCTCATCTTTAAGAGAAGGAACAGGAAAGTGTCTACTGGGGTTCTCTTTTTCAAGACTTTCCTTTATAGGCATGAGGAGAAATTTTCTGACAGTGCGAATGATCAACCAATGGAACAGAAGTTGCCTTCAGAAGTTGTGGGAGCTTCATCCCTGGAGGCTTCCAAGAAGAGATTGGACTGCCAATGCTGTAGGGTCTCCCGCTTGGGCTGGGGGTTGGACTAGATGACCTACAAGGTCCCTTCCAACTCTGTTAATCTGTTAATGTTATTTTAGGCAAAGTTTCATAATCAACAAGCCAAGAAGAGATTGGACTGCCAATGCTGTAGGGCAGTGGTGGCGAACCTTTTTAGGCTCACGTGCCAAAAAGGGGGGGGGCCCTCGCGCGCGCTCGCATGCCCACACCCATTCCCTCCCCCGCCACGCATGCGCACAACACCCCCCCATGCTGCCCCCTGCGCATGCGCACACACCCCCACCCCCGCGCAAAGACTTACCAGAGCCTGGGACGACGAAACCGGCAAACCGGAAGTGCAAAAAAACGCACTTCCAGTTTGCCGGTGTGCTGTTTTTTGCACTCCGGAGGGTTCAGGGAAGCTCCCTGAAGCTCCGGAATGCAAAAAACTACAAAACGGACAAACCGGAAGTGCGGAAAAGTGCACTTCCGTTTTGTCCGTTTTGTACTTTTTTCTGTTAATCTGTTAATTTTATTTAAGGCAAAGTTTCATAATCAACAAGCCGAGGCAAACTAAAAGCAGGTCAGTTGCACCTAACTAGGCCCTGCCAGGAGACCCTATATGACTCTGCCCCCCGTGACTTTTGAGTTCTAACGATTGCTTTGAAGCTTGCTCTTTTTCTGATCGTCGGCTTCACCTAAAATATTACAAAGTGTTAATGTCTTCATTTAATTTCCTTGAACAGCATTAGTGGTGATTAAGCCGAGCAACATAATGTTTGGTTAACAGTGTGAGCTGCTACTCCGGTGCCGAGATCCCTTCACAAGCTCAGCTATTCTGCCGCTTAATTAAAATAAGTTGAAAAACTGCAAAGCCTCTGCAAATTGTAAAAAAAAATAAACCTGGGCAACATGTAAGGAAATAATGTGAAGAGTCCTTTTTAAACATGCTTTTAGCAACAGAGTTGTGTCTTCGTGTTAGATTCCTTGACATTTATTACACTGATTTTCAGTGTATGGATGAAATGGCAAAGGACGGTTACAAGGGGAAGGGGAATGAGGGAGAAAGGAAAGGAAATAAGTTTATTTCTGACAATAGTTTACAACCTTCCACTCTAATACACTAGTCAAAATAGCAAACAATACAGGCATCCTCTACTCACAATCACAATTGGGACCAGAATCTCTGTTGCTAAGGCCATTTTTAAGAGAATCAAGCTTGGTTTTATGACCAGTTCGATTCTAGGTAGAGGCAGATATTTCTCTCACTGGGCACAAAACTCCGCATTGGTGGACGTGAAGGGCATCCGGCCATTAAAACACTCTGCTAGCTCCATTTAGTTGCCCAGACTCCACCCCGCAAGGGATTACGGGGTCGTTGAAAGACGATGATGACATTTGATTTTATGACCTCTTTTGTCATGGCTGTTAAGCAAATCACTTAACAGTTGTTGAGCAAATAGTACATTTAGTTGTTGAGTGAATAGGACATTTTTAAAGAAAATTTGGCTTCCTTCATTAACTTTGCTTGGCGGAAACTGGTTGGGAAGGTTACAAACGTTGATCACATGACCTTGGGATGCTGCAACAATTGCAAATGCGTGTCCTGTTGTCAAGTGCCCCGTTTTTATAATGCGTGAGTGTGCTGCGATGGTCATCTAGCTGAATCCCACCTCTGATCCTTCCCATTCCCCACCATAGAGTCAGAGCTGAAGAAGCTTCTTGGATGAGAAGCGAAACGTCTTCAAAGAAAAAACAAAACAGAAAGTCCAGTTGCCTCTTGAAAAAGCACCTTTGGGATAACCATGACCTGGATACAGATAGGTAAATAGGTAAAGATCTGAATGACTAGATTTAATTCCTCACCCGTCTATAAAACACTTTTGCTGGATTTGAATTAGATGTCGCCTCTCATCCTTATCCCATTTTAAAGGTTATTACAAGGAAACAATGTTGGCAGGATAAAAACCAACAAGCCTACTTCTGAAGAAAATGTAGGCTATGAATAGAAGAAGAAATTCCAAGGTCTAAACTGACGCAACAGAAGAAAGGGTTCCATTCCTTGGGTTAACCTTAATGATTTCTATGCTCTTACAGATTCAGATCAGTGGTGGTATTTTATTTATTTATGTATTTATTTACCGTATTTTTTGGAATATAAGATGCACCTTTTTCCCCCCTAAAAGAGGCTGAAAATGTGGGTGCGTCTTATACTCTGAATGTAGCTTTTTCGAAGCTTTTTTTCCAGCCCTAACGAGGCACTAACAATCTTCCCGGCTCTTATCAGCTTGCAGGCTTTTTCATTGCTACTCTCTCTGAAGGAGGTTTTTTCAGCCCTAAGTCTTTGCAGGCTTTTTTTCATTGCTACTCGCTCCGAATAAGGTTTTTTAAGCCCTAACCAAGGGATAAAATAATGTGCTGAAGCTGACCAGACTAAGGACGCTAGCCAGATGAATACCTGGTAGGCAGATTTCCCCCCCTATTTTCCTCCCCAAAAACTAAGGTGTTTCTTATACTCTGAAAAATACGGTATATACCACTTTTGTTATTTTTATAAGTAACTCAAGGCAGCAGATATTTCCAACACATCTTCCTCCTCCTAACGTCTTCCTCCTATTTTCTCCACAACCTCCACCCTGTGAGGTCAGTTGTGTTGAGAATGAGTGACTGGCCCAAGATCACCCAGCCTGCTTTCATGCCTAAGGCAGAATTTGAATTCGCAGTTCCCTTCCCTTGCAGACTACAGGAACCAGGAGCACCACTCAGGTGACCCTGAGGACACAGATAAACCTCCAAGTGCTTCAACCACCCTCTAAAAGAATGCAAATGTCCAGCTGTCTGCAAGGAATATAAATCCTTCCATTCCCCACTATCCTGTCAGACCTGAGGAAGCTTCTTGGATGAGAAGCGAAATGTCTTGAAAGAAAAAACAAGAAAGTCCAGTTGCCTCCTGAAAAAAGCACCTTTGGGACAACCATGACCTGGATGACTGAGAATCTCTACAGACTCACAGTTCCTTACTTTCTAGCTTGGTTCCTTAACCACTAGAGCAATGTTTCTTGATATATTCTCCTCCTGGGCAATTTTTGTAAAGGTATTATATGAATAATTCTGCAATCTCGTGGCCACTTATGTGGGAATAAACAATGACATTTATTTTTGATACACATACAGGCTTGTGTTGTTAAAAAGTAAGCTCTTTTGTGCTTTCGATCATCTGAACATGGAAGATAAACAGAATACTTGCTCTTGAGGACAAATCCCACCATTCCAGATAATTACAGAAAGAGCAGATTCTTGGAACAAAACCTCACGACTCTCCCTAGTTTAAATTGGCTTGCAAAAAAAATGAAAGAAAAGGAATATATGTCATGGTAATTAGAACATTTTTGCATTTAGATTTTTGGGTAGTGTAGGCTTCTGGAATGTGTCTATTTCTAGCCCATGTCACTTTTGCATATGTTACTCATAGTTCCTTCCATGCTGCCTCTGAATTCATCTGATTTTTTTTTAAAAGAAATACTCATAAATTTGCATTTAAGAACTCCTTTAAGCATTTTTCTGCATACATATTAAAGTGTTTCATTTTTAACACACCTTAAAAACACTTCAGTATCATTTTGGAGCTAAGTATTGCACTTAAAAATTTGGAAAACAGGAAACCTAGCCAGCAACTTCCAATTTGCAAGTTTGCTTGGGAGGTAAGAGAGCTGAACCATTGACAAAGGAAACCATAAACATCAAATTCCCAAATCCGTACTGAAGATATTTGCTATTTACACTAGTCATGAATAACCAATATATAAATTTGAAGGAGTTGCCCTCTGTATTAAATTTCAATACAGATATTTTAAAATGCTCAGTCCAGGTTGACTTGACTTTCTTCTGGTGCTTTGGATAATAAGTTGACCCACCTCTTCTTTGTAGTAGCCTCTCAAATACTGGAATACTGCTATCCTACCACCCCTAGTACTTCTTTTCTCTAGATTAGCCAAACCCAAATCCTGCAATTGGTCTTCATATGTTTTAGTCCTATGGTTTGCTCTTCTTTGCACTTTTTCCAAAGTCTCAACATGACTGTCAAAGTCTCAAATGATTGTCAGGATTTCTGCCCAGAACATTGTTCAGCTGTCACAAATGGCCTTGAAAAATCTCACAGAATTTGAAGGAACACACACTGGCAATTAGAAGCTCTGACTGAACATAAATTTTGGCCTCCGTTCTTAATTCTTCCTTAGAAGATGCAGTGATCATTGTGGCCGTATCCATAGAAAATACTCCATTAGACCCATCATACTCTTACTCTGCAAAAGATCATGCCTACTCCTGACACTATGTTCATTAACAACAAATTGCCAAAAAGGCACTATGAGTTGTTAATCTAATCTTGCGTAGCTTCTTCTCTGGCAACATTACATTACTAACCAGAGCATACAAAACATTTGTTAGACCAATTCTGGAATACAGCTCACCTGTCTGGAACCCGCACTGCATATCAGACATAAATACAATCGAGAGAGTCCAGAAATATTTCACAAGAAGAGTCCTTCACTCCTCCGCTCACAACAAAATACCTTATTCCACCAGACTTGAAATACTGGGATTAGACAATTTACAACTACGTCGCCTCCGATCTGATCTAAATGTAGTTCATATAATCATATACCAAAATGTCCTTCCTGTTAATGACTACTTCAGCTTCAACCGCAACAATACACGAGCACGTAATAGATTGAAACTCAATGTAAAGCGCTCCAAACTCGACTGCAGAAAATACGACTTCAGCAACAGAGTGAGCAATGCCTGGAATGCACTACCTGACTCTGTGGTTTCTTCCCCAAACCCCAAAAACTTTAACCTTAGACTGTCTACAGTCGACCTCTCCTTGTTTCTAAGAGGTCTGTAAGGGGCGTGCATAAGCGCACCAGCGTGCCTACCGCCCCTGTCCTACTGTCCTATTGTCGTCTTTTATCGTTACTTTTTACTTATGTTTATACAAATTACTACTATACATGTTTGACAAATAAATAAATAAATAATAAATAAAAAACAGTAGCAACCTTGAAGATTTCCTGTCTGGTTTCTCCCTTAAACGTTTTGTTTCAACAATGCAAGCTGCTCTTCCATGTAAGGCCAACATTTCCAATGTAAATTCATTTGCAATAATGAGCACTTGGGGGTGCTATCAATCTTGCTAAATCAAATAGGTATTAATGTCCTTACCTTCCCACACACTAACACCATGCACTCCAGATAGCACACAACAAATAACAAACCTTTAATTAACATAAAACGAAGGAGAAAGGTCTGTAATTAGAATATGTATATTTGCATTTCATATTGATTTCTGGTTACCTCCTCCTGTTCCCCTCCCCCTGAATTGCATTAGTCAAGAAGAATCATTACCAGAATGTAAGAATTTAGTTTTGCAAATAAACTAGTTACATTCTCACTTGATGGAAAACATATACTCTTCTACACCAGCTGCCCCTCCACCCCTCCCTTATAACCAGAGAGAGAGAATATTACAGGGAAATCTTGCAAGCTTATTGAAGTGGTCTTATTCACAAAGCACAACAAAGGAAGTCAAATAGATATCATTATGCATATGATAGATGTACTTTTTAGGGGAGAAAAACAAAAGAAAGGGAGAAGCTACCTTGTTTTTGTTGAACATCTAAGAGGATGACCTCATATCTTCTGCCCAACTGAGATACAAGCGCACACAGCAGTGGGGTGCATTTTTCAAGAAGCTGAGCTGTTTACTACTGGTGTAATGAGATAATAGGGTACCTGGGAGAGATTCAGACTCCTCTAGGGAAGGATAAATACCTTGAGTAAATTCCCTTTACTGCTGGGTCTTGTCAACCACTTATTTCACTTTAAAAGAACATTTAAAGAGGCAGGACTGCAAACTCTTAAAGGGGACAGGTCAGAGATTACCTAGATTGGGAAACTAGGCATGAAGAATCCCATAGGACAGCATTTCTCAACTTTGGCATCTTTAAGGCAGAGGTACTTCAATTCCCAGAATTCCCCAGCCAGCTGAATTCTGGGAGTTGAAGTTGTTAAGGAGTTATTGTGCTGTTAAGCACATACACAGCGAAATGTGTTGTAGTAATGGTGTTGCAGTTTGATATGAATGCTATTCAGTCAATAAACAGAATATCTTTAGTATGTACAAAATAGTTTTTACTTGAACAGTAGCAAAGTTAAATAGGAAGTCCAAGTCATACACAGTTATTCAGTCAATGCGAAGTTTCTTCTTCTTGCCTATCTTTGTTTTAACTCACAAAGATTACAGCTATCTCTTAATTCTATACTATCACAGATAGTTACTCTTCTTCTTCACAGCAATTCCACACAGCCATAAAGTAATCTACTTATCAGTAAAGCAGCACAGAGAGCCTTCAATCCGGAACACACTGTCAAACACAACTCACTACACTAAACCATAAACCACCACCATAAACCGTCAACCAACCACATTGAGCATGCTCTCTTGCTTACTTATATTGTAATCATCCACAATGCATTGAAAGCAATATACACATAATGATTTGTGGCTTAATCATATATTAACACACCCAATTGATTGAACAGGGTTCTAACAGAAGTCCATCCATCTTAAAGTTGCCAAGGTTGAGAAACACTGCCATAGAATAATTGTATCCGCAGGTGACATCTTGTAGTCTAACAGATTAGATTAACAGAGTTGGAAAAGACCTTGCAGGTCATCTAGTCCAACCCCCTGCCCAAGCAGGAGACCCTACATCTGCCTCTACCTAGGATCGAACTCACAACCTCCTGATTGTGAGGCAAGAGCTCCACCTCTAGGCCACAGCAGCTGGTTGTCCTTGTAGAACTCATTCTTGCAGTTGCATCCTTGGCCATTGGAAGAGGAGGGAGAGATTATGTTGGTGGTATGGAGATGCAATTGGGAGTAGCCAGCAGCTCTTTTCAACGTCCATTAATAGTGCTTCAACTTGAGGGTTACTGAAAGTCCCAGTCAAAAGCTTCGATGCTTCCATCTTCAAAGTCTGACTTTCAAATCTTGCCAAATTTTATCATCAACGTCTGCTTGCAGGTTTTTCTAAAGTTAGAACTATATATATGTGTTAACAGAAGGTTTTAATATATCAGCCTGTATATACTATTGGCAAAAATAATGGGAAGAATTGAGGACAAATTGATGACCGCCCGGAGAACCCCAAAATATTACAATGAGCCGAGGTGGCGCAGCAGTTAGAGTGCAGTACTGTAGGCCACTTTAGCTGACTGTGATCAGCAGTTCAGCTGTTCAAATCTCACGGGCTCAAGGTTGACTCAGCTTTCCATCCTTCCGAGGTAGGTAAAATGAGGACCCAGATTGATGGGGGCAATGTAAATATACATTGCTTAATGGTGTAAACCGCTTAGAGAGTGCTTGCACTATGAGGCGGTATATAAATCTCACTAATAAATAAAGAAATAAATAAAATATCAGCTATTCTGCAACTGCTGTGGAAAAAAGAACCCAAGGTGGATTCTTTTGCACAAAAATGTACCATCTTTTGCTGATTTTAGATACTTTTTAGACGCTAATCCCCAAGACTCCCTACGATGTCACCACTGGAGCAGTTGCCAGTCATCACAGCAGACCACAGGGGTGAAATCCAGCAGGTTCTGATAGGTTCTGGAGAACCGGTAGCAGAAATTTTGAGCATTCGGAGAACCGGCAAATACCATCTCTGGCTGGCCCCAGAGTGGGGTGGGAATGGAGATTTTGCAGTATCCTTCCCCTGGAGTGGGGCGGGAATGGGGATTTTGTAGTATCCTTCCCCTGGAGTGGGGAGGGAATGGGGATTTTGCAATATCCTTCCCCTGGAGTGGGGAGGGAATGGAGATTTTGCAGTATCCTTCCCCTGCCATGCCCACCAATCCACGCCCACAGAACCAGTAGGAAAAAATTCTGAATTTCACCCCTGCAGCAGAGAGGGCAGTAAATCTCAGCCCTCTGGTCTCTTCATCATTTATAAGAGCCGCAGTGGCACAGTGGTTAGAATGCAGTACTGCAGGCTACTTCTGCTGACTGCCGGCTGCCTGAAATTTGCCAGTTTGAATCTCACCAGGCTCAAGGTTGGCTCATCCTTCCATCCTTCCAAGGTTGGTAAAATGAGGAGCCAGATTGTTGGGGGCAATATGCTGACTCTGTAAACCATTTAGAAGGGGCTGTAAAAGCATTGTGAAGCGGTATATACGTCTAAGTGCTATTTGTGACTAGGCTTACTCAATAGAAGGGTCTTAGGTATGACTGAGTAAGATCAATCTCCTTTCTGCAAACAGGGAGAGAGCCGTGTTAACCCAGAAATGCATGCCCCTGAAGGACAAAGAAATCAGAACCCTAATATTGAGCTGGGTTTAAAGTCTAGACTTGTATGTATTGCCTTTCTCAGTGGAAAACTTAACTCTTCTCTTGATGGTCTTGGAAAATGTCTAATCTAACCTGACACAACAGTTCTAAGATGGGAAATGTTGATTCCTGTCTTATGCCACTCTACAGCACCATAAAATTTCACAGCCATACAAGAAAATTCACATGAAAAACAGAAGAGGAACTTTAAAGTTATAGCAGCTTCTCGGTAGGGCAGCACAGAGTATAAATCAGGGACTTCAAGAATCAAGACTATAAAATTCTAGACTCATTTTGAATGCCTGTCAGATTTCTGCAGACGTTCCACCAGGAACTGACCAAGGTTCTGCTCTTCTCCAATTATAAGCTTTTTCCAAATCATCCTTTCTGTAAATAGAATTCTAACCTCGAACAGATGGCATTTTAACTGATTATTAATGCAAAGTTGGTTTTATTTATTTTTGAAGACCTATGTAATTACTTGTGGATGAATTTTCCCCTGTACATAATCTTGAGGGATATGAATCCTTAAAATCTCCTTAAGAATCAGAATCCTTAAAATCTCCAAAAAGTAAGATCCATAATTCCTTCCATTGCTAAGGTTGCAATGAATGGGCACGCCTTAAGGTATAATTAAATATGAAATATTTCTCTTTGAAGTTCTAGGAATATGAGACAAAGGGTAAAGGATTGAGGAGGTGGCATTGCTGAAATCTATAAGGAAATTATAGTTTTCCTCAATAGGCCAATCCAATGTGTTGGTGCAAAAGTAAGAAATCTGTTGTTAGTCAAAACAAGTAGGTTACATATTCCCTAATCCACTTTCACAGGGAAATAAAACTTTCAAACACAACCAAGGAAACATTTAATAGGTATGTTGATTAGACCACTAGGAGACAAGAATAGTTCTGGGAAACAAGGTCAGCAGGAAATTCCTAGAGAAAGTAGTAGATTAATAATAACTTTAGCCAAAGAACATAGCTTTTTCTAACTCAGCAGACTATTGTCTTTCTAGTATTCCCCATCCTTAAAACAGGGGTGTCAAACTCACGACATCATGACTTCTTTCCCCTTTGCTAAACCGGAGGTGGGCGTGGCCAGGGCGTGACGCATCCAGCCCGTGGACCATGAGTTTAACACCCCTGCCTTAAAAACATGTAATCAACCAATGACCATGTACAATCAGGTCCACTATATATTTTAATTTGCATAAATCATAGAAGGGCCAAATTCCTTCCTTTTTAGGCTATTGCTTTGGCCACCCCTGTAATAGAACCATTTTCACTTAGTGAAAGTGTTTCTCTGGTCCCTGTTACTATTAGGAAAAAAATCTCCAGTCGCTTAGGACATAGTATTGTGATCTCAAAGTGAGAGTGACGGTTCTGCTGTCCAGTCATACCTCCATTGTAGAGTTGGAGCTGTCAACTCACAAAGCATCCCTGGCCTGCTCGCGAGTTGCCATAAGCCAGGGGGCATGGGAAACCTACGAAATGGCACAGCAGCCCAAGACAGAAGCACATTCCACGCTTATCTCTCTCAAGGCTGTATCCCAGGGTTACCTACAGCAGTGACGGGAGTGAACTCTACAACCCTCAAAACTGCTCCCTCGGTGAATGTGATTCATGACACACCCTGGGAGGAGGGGGAAACAGGGTCATAGTGGAGCGTAAATTACGTAGGGTCAGAGCTGGCATAATACACTTGGGAACCTGCCGACTTGAAGCTCCTAATAAATAACTGGATTTCTTTTGAAGCTTGGCTCGAGGCCCTCCGGAACCCTGACAGGAGCAGCTTAGGCCCTACAGAAGGTGGCAGGATTCATTATGAATGAGAGGGCAAGTTTGAACTCTGTTGTGAAGAAGGAGGTTGTTGGGCTCCCACTGTTGTCGTCAGTACATTCCTGGTGAAATTTATTTGAACACTCCTTGTTCCTCTCTGCTGGGGCAGAGACCTCATTGGATAGTCTGGCCTTAGAGACATCACTGGCATTTGTGGCAGAGCTTTAGGTTTATGGTAGAATGGTGGGATGGAAATAACTATTGACATAATCCTAAATCCTCTCTCTGTTGCAATACCCAGTAATTGCTTTTGTTTTTGGCAATCGTAGACACCTGAGAAGAGGGAAAAGAGATAACACTTAGATGAACAAGACATAAATCTCATTGGGGCAATGAAGGCAGTACAAGATTGCCATTTTTACACCTCCATTGCTCTTGCAAAGTGTTGTTCAGGTTTGTTCTATTTGATTCCCTTGAAGAATATACGAAACCCTAAAGAGCCCGCAGTGATCAGTTTCTTACATGAAGTCATTGAAGGGATTTGGAGTGAGGTGCTACTATATACATAGTATGAGTAGCAGAGGCCCTGAAGATTATTGAAAATCACTTGGAATGGGTATCAGGACCAAGGAGAACCAATACATGGAAGCAGAATTCTGATAAGCTGGAGATGCTGCGTATACTGTAAATGGTTACAGGGTTTAATAAATTAGTGTTTGGAATAGAATAGAATAGAATAGAATAGAATAGAATAGAATAGAATAGAATAGAATAGAATAGAATAGAATAGAATAGAAGCTGGAAGGGACCTTGGAGGTCTTCTTGTCCAACCCCCTGCTTAAGGAGGAGACCCTATACCATCTCAGACAAGTGACTGTCCAGTCTCTTCTTAAAAACCTCCAGTGATGAAGCACCCACAACTTCTGAAGGCAAGCTGTTCCACTGGTTAATTATCCTCACTGTTAGGAAGTTTCTCCTTTAATTCCAGGTTGCTTCTCTCTTTGATTAGTTTTCAACCATTCTTTCTTGTCCTGCCATCTGGTACTTTTGAGAATAATTTGACCCCCTCTTCTGTGGGACAGCCCCTCAAATACTGGAATACTGCTATCATGTCACCACTTATTCTTATTTTCATTAGACTAGCCAGACCCAAAACCTAAAGACGTTCTTCGTATGGCTTAGTCTCTAGGCCTTTGATCATCTTAGTTGTTCTTCTCTGAACTTTTTCCAAAGTCTCAACATATATATATATATATATATATATATATATATATATATATATATATATATATATATATATATATATATATATATATATATATATATATATATATATATATATATATATATATATATATATATATATATATATATTTGTAGTATGGTGACCAAAATTGGTTGCAGTATTCCAGGTGTGGTCTTACTAGGGTTTTGTAAAGCGGTACTAATACTTCACATGATCTTGATTCTATACCTGTTTATACATCCAGGATTGTATTAGTTTTTTGGGCGGCGGCTGCACACTGCTAGAGATTGATCTCATTGTAATGCCTACCTCTTATCTACCACTTGGGGATGTTTCTTAATCCAAATATTCTCCCTAGAAGTGCAAAAGGTCTCAGAACCCACATTGGTGGTTTGTCAGTTTTCTTTTCTGGGTAGAAATAGTTTTAGCACAATGATCTAGGCCCGTGATGGTGAACCTATGGCATGAGTGCCACAGGTGGCACGCGGAGCCATATCTGCTGGCACGCGAGCCGTTGCCCTAGCTCAGCTCCAGCGCGTATGTGGGCACCCGCCAGCTGTTTTTTGGCTCACGCGGAGGTTCTGGGAGGGCGTTTTCGGCTTCTGGAGGGTCTCCAGGGGGGCCTCTGGAGCCTGGGGAGGGCAAAAAATGGGCCTACCGGGCCCACCGGAAGTCGGGGAGCGGGGGTGCGTGGGGGTCATTGAATATGGGTTTGGGCACGCGCATGCATGCGATAGTGCGCGCGTGCACTATTTCGGCACCCGAGGAAAAAAAGGTTCGCCATCACTGATCTAGGCTCTCACAGAATCTGAGATGGATTGTGTTTGTTTGTTGGATTGATTTCTGAAATTTATCTGACCACCTGAAACCAACCAGACTTTATGTGGCTTACACTATAACTCAGTTTGTCCTTGAAAACGGTTTGGAGGCTTCAAACTATGCAGAACTTATCATTCTTAGCTAGGAGACATAAAGTCTACCCAAACAGCAGGCCTTCTTTGGTGCCCAAGATTTGCAATGCCCTCCTGTATTGCGATACGGTTAGCAACAACAATATTACCAGCTGGATGCCAAATTAAAATGTTTCTCCCCCTTCACTTGTGCTAAACGATTCTGTTCGCTTGCTCTTTTTTTAACCAGTTGAATAGATTTTATGCTTTGTATCTGCAATATTATTGCTGCTTTTATATGGCATTTGGAACAATATTCTATATATCATGCTGCAGTCTCTTGTGGATGAAAGGCAATCTGTATATTTAGAAAAATAATATGTCCTGTTCTCCTTTTCTTTTTCTGCTACCAGATTTTGGTCATTTATTTATTATTTATGGATGTATAACTTTCCTCAATGCTAAAATTGAAGCTGGCATACCATCCATCAGCAAATGATGTTTCCTGCAGGGCCCTGGCCAGACACAATTATGCTTAGTTTTAGCAATATCTCTGTATCATGTGCTTTTAGTTCATACTTTGCCATCATTGTAAGACAAAATATTTGAGATATCAAAGATGAAGAATTATGAAAACTCTCTTCATACTGTTTGGACAATTCTTTGAAGTTTCAGCTCTGGCAGAACTGATATTATTCACAGTTCATTTGCCGAACATAAATGAATGCAAATATGAAATAATAGATTTAAAACCCCAATTATTCACTATGCTTTTCCTGAATTGGGTAGCACTTCTTGGAATAACCCAGCCATCGGAGCATAAAACGTTCTCTATTTTAATATGAGAACATGTTAGATAATGATCACAGCTGCAGTATTTTAATTTTTTTTAAAAAAAAACCCACAGGGTTCTGTCAGAGTTACGCAATAAATCAGAAGCTTCAAAAGATAACTGCATTTTGCTGATTCAAATAACTTCTTTATAAGTAGAATAAAACATTAACAATACCACACTTTGTTTCAGATCACATGTTGAGGTGTTTTCACAGCAAGCTTTAATGGTGGACAGAGTAAACCACGCCCTTCTTCTTGCTAAGTTTCTGGACATGCTCAAAAAACACTTCAGCCTGATTGGCTGACTCAATCACATGGCTCTCCCAGTCATGAATATTCCAACACTCCTCCCTTCATTACTGGGAGAGACATCAGACCTATTGGATTTAAATATTTCCTATAATGGACGCCACCCAATGGTTTGGTCATCATGTCTGCTAAATTATCCTCTGAAGAACAATGATGTAAACGTATCAATTTTTCTTTTACAGCTTCCCTGACATTACAATACTTAATGTCCACATGTTTACTTCTGTTCTTCACTCTGTCACCTGTTGCCATTTTTATACAAGCAGCATTATCTTCATAAACAGTTACAGCTTCATTTACATTTACATTTAAATCTTGTAACAACTGTACATACCAAACTATTTCAGAACATAACTCAGACAATGCAATAAACTCTGTTTCCGCAGTTGAAATAGCAACCGTTGTTTGTTTTCTGGACTTCCAACCAATTAAAGCCCCTCCAAACATTATTACAATTCCAGAATTAGACTTTCTGGTTTTTACATCATTTGCATAATCACTATCAACACAACATTTCAATTTTAATTCTTCAATGACCTGTATTTGAAGACCCAAATTCACAGTTCCCTTCAAATACCTGAGAATTCTTTTCACACCCATCCAATGCAACTTTGTAGGTGTAGCAGTAAAGCGACTTAAGATGCTCACTGCACAAGCTATGTCTGGTCTGGACCACTGTGACAGATATAACAGACTCCCTATTGCAGAGTGATATATCTCCTGATCACAGGCTTCACTTTTGTCCTCACCCAAACTATTGTAAAAATCTGTGCTCATAGGTGTAGGAGCAATATTACAATCTTTCATGTTATACTTCTCTAATAATTGTTCAATTTTTCTCCTTTGACTGAGAATATAACCACCTTTTTCAGTTTTTTGTATCTCTACACCGAGATAATTCTTTATTTCTCCCAAATTCTTTAATTCAAATTTCTTTTCTAACTTATTAGCAAATTCTTTAACTTGTGATGCATCCTTTGCAATGAAACAAAGATCATCCACAAATGCTAATAGTAGACAATTCCCACCTTGTAACTTTCCAGTGTATATGCAACCATCAGCTTTGCAACTCTTGAACCCAAGACCTTTCAATGCAGTATCTAAACAGATATTCCAATTTCTGGCTGACTGCTTCAGCCCATAAATGGCCTTGTTCAATTTATACACCATGTTAGGCTTTTTATTTTCATACCCTGGCGCTTGAACCATATAAATTTCTTCCTCTAATTCAGCATTGAGGAATGCAGTGGTTATATCAAAATGCCAAATTCTATGCCTGTATGCTGATGCTAATGCCAGTGCTAGTCTTATGCTCTCAGCTTTTACAGTTGGCGCGAACACCTCATCATAGTGCACATTCTTTAATTGAGAAAAACCTTGTGCCACCAATCTTGCCTTATACTGTACTTCATTATTGGGTAATACCTTTTTCTTGTATACCCACTTACATCCTACAGCCTTGGTACCCTGTGGCAAAGTCACAGATGTGAACACTTTATGATTTCCCATGGATTTCATCTCTTTATCCATGGCTTCCTTCCACTTTTCTTGTTCAACTTTTGGTAATGCCAATACTTCCTTATAGTTTCTTGGCTCATACCACACATTACACACTTTAACTTTACTGGCAGAATACCTGTCTGGCGGAACCCCTCTGTTCCTACGCTCTGACCTACGTGGCATTGCCTGTTCTTGTGTTTCAAGCTTTTCTGGCTTCATATCTTGTTCAGACTCTCCTCCCTGAACAGAGACACCTTCAGAAAATGATTCACCATCATTAAATGAGTTATTGTCACTAAGTGGATCACCGTCGCTAAGCGGATCACCGTCACTAAGTGAGACATTTTCAGAATTTGCATCAATTCTGTTCCAATTTTGTTCTGCAAAACTAGCAGATCTTGAAATCACTATCCTTTTACTTCCATCGCTAAAGCGATACCCTTTTGAGCCTGGCTCATAGCCCACAAATCTGAGCTTTCTAGCCTTTTGTTGTCCCTTTCTTCTGATTGCCTTTGGAATATGTACCCAAGCAGTACTTCCAAATATTTTTAAATGTGCTAGAGAAGGCTTTCTCCCATATAGCATTGCATATGGAGTATTATTGATGGATGAACTCCACAACCTATTTACTAAATAATTGGCAGTCAGTATGGCTTCACCCCAATATGACCTGCTCATACCAGAATCCTCCAGTAATGAGTCTTTCATTGTTTGCAAAACACCATTCCTCCTTTCAGCCACTCCGTTCTCTCCCGGTGTGTAAGGATTTGTGCGCCTGTGTCTTATTCCCAATTGTCTCAACCATTGTTGAAAATTTGTTGACATAAATTCAGAACCTCTGTCAGTTTGCAACTGACATACCTGTTGTTTGTACCTTCTCTCTACAAAGCTTAACCATTTCTTAAATTGCTGTAGCACCTCTGTTTTACTCTTAAGTAAGTAGCAAAATCCAAACCTGCTGTAGTCATCCACAATGACCAGCGCATACTTTGCTCCTCCCAAACTGGCTTGCATAGGCCCAATTAAATCAGCATGCACCAGTTCTAGAGCTTTTGTGGTTTGTCTTGTGCTAAACTTGCTCACTGGGAATGCTTTGGATTTCGATGCTTTGCATACTGCACAATCCAAATATGCCTTACATCCCTTCAAATCTAATCCTTCTGCAAATTCTTTCATTTGTTGAACAACCTTAAAATTAGCATGACCAAGTCGTCTGTGCAGAAGATGAACACACAAATTGTGTTCTGCTACATTTTTAAATATCTGGGAACAATGTGGCACCTTTTGTCCCTGCAATACATAAAGATTATCCTCTT
Source organism: Diadophis punctatus similis (assembly GCA_023053685.1). Taxonomy (NCBI): domain Eukaryota; kingdom Metazoa; phylum Chordata; class Lepidosauria; order Squamata; family Dipsadidae; genus Diadophis; species Diadophis punctatus. The sequence goes on along the minus strand of JALIGW010000020.1, from coordinate 5,054,162 downwards.
TTATGCCCTGTGCACAAACATTCCCATTTCTTTGGATGATACACTTCCCATTAACAAATGTGGTTTCATAACCTTGCTTGTCTAAACTAGACACACTTAACAAATTATGTTCCATTTCAGGTACACATAACACATCAGTAAACCTGGATTCCAAATATGGAATTTGCACATCACCTCTTCCAAAGATTTTAGCTTTTTGACCATTGGCTAAGGCCACTTCTTCATGGTTTCCTGGGAAAAATCTGGAAAATAAGTCAGAATTATTAACAATTGTTTGACTAGCCCCACTGTCAATCAACCATTTGTCTCTATTGTTATTATAACAAACTTTTGCAACTGCAATCTGTCCTTGCAAATAATGTCTCTTGTCTTGCATATTTCTTCTCTGTGTACAGCTTTTCTGCAGATGATTGGTTTCTCCACAAATGAAACATGCTTTCTTATCTTGCTTGCAGAATTGTGGCTGTGTAACTTGATCTCTCCTGCCTCTGCTCTCCTCATCTCTGCAGACACCTCGGCTGTTGCTAGAGATAGGCAGCCTGTGGAAAATTTTGCTGGAGACTTGCTGTAAGTTTCCACTGTACTCCTTGTTGAGCCCCCGCCTGTGGAATTTTCCATCAGCATGGCTGAAAAACCTTTTCTCATATTCATTCAATAAACACGATTTCAAAGCCTCCAAATTCAAATCTGCTTCTGGCTTACTTTCAAAAATAGCTGATACAGTCTCCCAGCTCTGATCCAAACTATTTAACACTAATAAAACTTTCTGGGACTCTGGAAACTTTACTCCACGTTGCTCCAATTCTAGAAAATTAGACTGCATTTTCATTAAATGATCTTCCATAGAATCTCCTGTCTGCAAACTCATTCTGAAAAGCTTTCTTGAAAGTTGGACCACATTACACGCAGAAACATTGACATGTACTGCTTTCAATTTCTGCCATATTTCTTTTGCAGACTTTAATTCAGCTACATTTAAGAATTGATCATCCCCCAGACTTAAAAGAAGATAAGCCATAGCTTTGTCATGAGCCTTTTGATCTGCTGCTCCAAGCACACCTTGTGGGGGGTCTGCTACGATGTCCCATAATTCTTTTGCTTTCAAAAAACATTCCATTTTTGCAGCCCAAATTAAATAATTTTTCTTCCCCAATTTGGGTATTGGACTGTCTTTAAATTCCATAGCAGCAGCCATCCTGCTTTATTTTTCTTCTCTGCCTGTTCCTTTAACAACACAGACAGCTTCTTATCAGCTTTAAATTACAATGCAGTTTTTAACTTTACTTCTTGAGCGATTTCTGGGCCCATAACCTGTCAGAGTTACGCAATAAATCAGAAGCTTCAAAAGATAACTGCATTTTGCTGATTCAAATAACTTCTTTATAAGTAGAATAAAACATTAACAATACCACACTTTGTTTCAGATCACATGTTGAGGTGTTTTCACAGCAAGCTTTAATGGTGGACAGAGTAAACCACGCCCTTCTTCTTGCTAAGTTTCTGGACATGCTCAAAAAACACTTCAGCCTGATTGGCTGACTCAATCACATGGCTCTCCCAGTCATGAATATTCCAACAGGTTCAACACGTGATATGGATTATATTTCTCCCTTTGGGCCAAGCTGTCAAGCTGTGGATGAATTTCAAAGTATATTTCTCATATTAATGGATATGGTGTGTTGATCCATTCTGACATTACAGGCAAATCTGAATAAAGATAACACATAACATACAAGTCCAGAGATTCTTAATTACTGGGGAAAAAAACTCTCACCCAAAGCTTAGTGACTGAGATGTCTCAATAGAGAGGGGCTCAAATATTATATTTTCTGGCTAGAGAATAGTGACTATAAATTTAATTCTAGAAAGCGGCTGGTAGGATCTGTGCTGCATACCCACAGAATCTCTCCGTTTTAAAGCCACAAATAGCCGCAGAATAGCAATAAGGTTCGGGATACGATTCCAAAATGAAATAAGGCTGATGTTGGGACAGAGAAGCGTGTCTTGAAAAATGTCAGATATGCAGAGAAAATTCGAGGGATTTTCACGGTGTAGTCTCTCTTTGACGGACTGAAAAACAGAAATCCTATACAAACTGTGGTCTGCCAAGGCCAATGGAGCTCAACAGTCACACAATGCAGCTTGCCAGATGTTTGAAAAAAAAATCCTTGTTTTTGTTGCACTGAGCAATGCACTGGAAACGGATTTATTGCAGTTTTTGAGAAGTACTGTATAGCATGTTAAGAAGCTGTTGTAGAACTGAAGCAGGTGGAACCAATATTCACAAACACGGTGTTTGAGTTGAGCATACTTTGTCTTGGAAGATGCCCCAAGACCCAAGAGAGATATGTGGAACGACTTCTGAGCAGTTTTTATTTTTATTTTATTTTATTAGAAAATGTATATTGCCTGCTATTTGCACATGGCGACTCAAGGCTGCTTACAGGGATATAAAAACATCATATAAAAATAAAACTAATAAAAGAAAATAATCAAATAATATAATAGTCCTTCACCCCTCACCCCAGCGACAACACATCACACGAGCCATTTAATGGGCTCCATCCCGCACTGCATTCCCCAGGCACGCTAGCAGAACCAGGTATTTAGCGCCTTCCGGAAGAGTGCCAGAGTGGGGGCCATTCTAATCTCTGAGGGAATGATGTTCCAGAGAGAGGGAGCCACCATGAAGAAGGCCGTTCTTCTGGGTCCCACAAGGTGTATTTCCCTAGGGCAGGTGTCAGCAACCTGCGGCTCTGGAGCCACATGTGGCTCTTTGGGCCCTCTGCTGTGGCTCCCTGTCGGGTGATCCCACCACTGGCTGGCCCCGCCTTTCGCCCTCTCCTCCCAGTCACTCCTCGCCTGGCCTGAGAAGGTAAGGGCGATGGTGGGGGATGGAGAAATGGCCAGGGCAGAGCCAGAGCGATACAGAGAGGGGGGAGAGGGAGAAAGGGAGGGAGGGAGGGAGGGAGAAAGAGATGTCAAAAAGGTTTTGTGGTTCCCGGTGTTTTTAACAACCAGTTCTCTGCCCTAATGACCGGCTGGGTAGACGTGGCTTGGGGGGGTCATGTGACTGGTGGAAGTGAGTGACGTTGACTTGGCCACGCCCACCCAGGTTTTGTGGCTCCCGGTGTTTTCTTTTCTGTGGGAAACAGGTCCAAATGGCTCTGCCCTAGGGGATGGGACCTGCTACATTCCTTGCCTCCCCGCTCTAGTGGGTTGGGTAGATGTGATCAGGAACAGACGGCCCCTCAGATAACCTGGTCTCAAGCCATGAAGGGCTTTAAAGGTGACAATTAGAAGCTTGAATTGCACCCGGAAGCAAATTGGCAACCAATGCAGCTCCCGCAGGAGAGGTGATACATATGCACACCGAAGTCTGCACAAAACCATGCGGGCCGCTGCACTTTGCACCAACTGGGGCAAAATTTTCCACTATTGTTCCTCACCTATAGAGAGAAATCTTGTTGAACTAAAGCAACTACTTGCATCATTAAAGATATATCCTGAGGACTTCTAAGGAGGAGCAACCTTGTCCCTCTTTTTCCCAACCAAACTATTTAAACTTCGCTGCCTCTGGGTTCTCTGAAATGCAGGTCCTCCTTTCTGGAAAAGCCAGACTACATTCCATCACATGCAGGATGTCATCAGATTTAGATTTATTATTAGAGTTGGAAGGGACCTTGTAGGTCATCTAGTCCAACCCCCTGCTCAAGCAGGAGTTCCTACACCATTTGAGACAGATGGCAGTCCAGTCTCCTCTTGAAGGTCGCAAGTGTTAGGGCTCTCACAACCTCCGCTGGCAAGCTGTTCCACTGGTTGATCGCTCTCACCGTCAGAAAGTTTCTCCTCACTTCCAGGTTGAATCTCTCCTTGGTCAGCTTCCATCCATTATTCCTTGTTTGGCTTTCTGGAGCCATAGAGAACAGCCTGACCCCCCTCCTCTCTGTGGCATCCCCTCTAGTATTGGAACACTGCTATCATGTCACCCCTTCTCTTCGCCAGACTGGCCAAGCTCAGTTCCTGCAACCGCTCTTTGTATGTTTTATTTTCCAGACCCTTTATCATCCTGGTTGCTCTCTTCTGCACTTTCTCTAGAGTTTCAATGTCTTTTTTGTAGTGTGGTGACCAAAACTGGATGCAGTACTCTAGGTGTGGTCTGACTAAGGCTTTATAGAGTGGTACTAGTACCTCTCTGGTCCTTGATTGTATCCCTCTATTTATGCAGCTCAGGACTGCGTTGATCTTTACTACAGTAGCTTTACTTTATAGAAAAGCTAGCTGGGAAGCTGAGGTTCTGGTCTAGACCTCGAGGTGAGCCGAGGACATATTCTAGAGTTCTTGTCTATTCCATCAACTACAAATCTAAGGATTCTTTGAAGGGGTCCATGGTATTGGACTATTGGATCCAAACGTTAGGAAGAACAGCATGAAGCATCTCAGTGGCTCACCCGGTCATCCTGCTAATTGCTTTGTATTGACTTTCCTATCCTTCCACCTATTCGTCTGTGAAAATGATTTTATCGGCCATTATTCTTTATTAGCAGGCAGCAATGCAGTTCAGTTGGGTCTTCTGCGGACATAAATTGTTAATAGTCCTTTTAAGCATACTGTGGGCGAGATTCATCGCTGCAAGGTTACTTTCTTATGCATCTGATGAGCTTTGGGCTTCTGCCCATATTATAACAGCAGACCTGGAGGCAGTTCCTGCTCTCTCCACATTTTTTTTTAAAAAAATTAAGAGATATGTATATCCTGCCTTCCGGAAGTCTTTCGGCAATTAGAACCAACAGCATTCTATAAATGGAAAATACGGTGGACAGAGCTGATGACCCAACCCAGCTTCTGGAATCAGAAAGTTCTTCTCTTAGACTCTCCTTTCTAGACTGGGCAAGAGAAACTTAGGATATTTTCTTTTTTCTTTTTAAAAAAATATTTTTATTGAATTGTTTTTTAAAAAAGGATATTTTCTATGGTTGTCATCCGTGGCGGGTTTCAATTTTTTTACTACCGGTTCTGTGGGTGTGGCTTGGTGGGCGCAGCATGGTGGGCATGGCAGGGGAAGGATACTGCAAAATCTCCATTCCCACCCCACTCCAGGGGAAGGATACTGCAAAATCCCCATTCCCACCCCACTCCTTGGGGAAGGATACTGCAAAATCCCCATTCCCTCTCCAATCCAGGGGAAGGATACTGCAAAATCTCCATTCCCACCCCACTCCAGGGGAAGGATACTGCAAAATCCCCATTCCCTCTCCACTCCAGGGGAAGGATACTGCAAAATCTCCATTCCCTCCCCACTCCAGGGGAAGGATACTGCAAAATCCCCATTCCCTCTCCACTCCAGGGGAAGGATACTGCAAAATCTCCATTCCCTCCCCACTCCTGGGGAAGGATACTGCAAAATCCCCATTCCCTCTCCACTCCAGGGGAAGGATACTGCAAAATCTCCATTCCCACCCCACTCCAGGGGAAGGATACTGCAAAATCCCCATTCCCTCTCCACTCCAGGGGAAGGATACTGCAAAATCTCCATTCCCTCCCCACTCCAGGGGAAGGATACTGCAAAATCCCCATTCCCTCTCCACTCCAGGGGAAGGATACTGCAAAATCTCCATTCCCTCCCCACTCCAGGGGAAGGATACTGCAAAATCCCCATTCCCACCCCATTCCAGGGGAAGGATACTGCAAAATCTCCATTCCCTCCCCACTCCTGGGGAAGGATACTGCAAAATCCCCATTCCCTCTCCACTCCAGGGGAAGGATACTGCAAAATCTCCATTCCCACCCCACTCCAGGGAAGGATACTGCAAAATCCCCATTCCCACCCCACTCCAGGGGAAGGTTACTGCAAAATCTCCATTCCCTCCCCACTCCAGGGGAAGGATACTGCAAAATCCCCATTCCCACCCCATTCCAGGGGAAGGATACTGCAAAATCTCCATTCCCTCCCCACTCCTGGGGAAGGATACTGCAAAATCCCCATTCCCTCTCCACTCCAGGGGAAGGATACTGCAAAATCTCCATTCCCACCCCACTCCAGGGGAAGGATACTGCAATATCCCCATTCCCACCCCACTCCAGGGGAAGGTTACTGCAATATCCCCATTTCCTCCCGATCAGCTGGGACTCGGGAGGCAGAGAATAGATGGGGGCGGGGCCAGTCATAGGTGGTATTTACCGGTTCTCTGAACTACTCAAAATTTCCTCTACCGGTTCTCCAGAACTGGTCAGAACCTGCTGAATCCCACCTCTGTTATGGATCTATAACAACTATTAGAGCAAAGTGGCTATGATACTTCCCTTCTTAAGGGTGCACATGCACAGAAATCTTAACCTTTAGGTGAAGCAACTAGCAAGGAACTTTCAAGAAGTGGAGTCACGTTAACAGAATAACAGAGTTGGAAGGGACCTTGGAGGTCTTCTAATCCAACCCCTCTCAAGCAGGAAACCCTATACCATTTCAGACCAAAGGTTATCCAATCTGTTCTGAAAAACCTCTAGTGATGGAGCACCCACAACTTCTGAAAGCAAGCTGTTTCACTAATTAATTGTTCTCACTATCAGGAATTTTCTCCTTAGTTCTAGCAGCGGTGGGATTCAATTTTTTTACTACCAGTTCTGTGGGCGTGGCTTGGTGGGCGTGGCTTGGTGGGTGTGGCAAGGGAAGGATACTGTAAAATCTCCATTCCCTCCTCACTCCAGGGGAAGGTTACTGCAAAATCTCCATTTCCTCCCGATCAGCTGGGACTCGGGAGGCAGAGAATAGATGGGGCCCGTCAGAGGTTGTATTTACCGGTTCTCCGAACTACTCAAAATTTCCGCTACCGGTTCTGCAGAACTGGTCAGAACCTGCTGAAACCCATCTCTGGTTGTCATCCTCATATTAAACCTTTGTAGAATCTTCTTTTTCTTCTTGTCTGCTTTTTCAAGAGGCAACTGGACTTTCTGGTTTTTCTTTGAAGATGTTTCATTTCTCATCCAAGAAGCTTCTTCAGCTCTGAAGAGGAGCGAAACGTCTTCAAAGAACAAACCAGAAAGTCCAGTTGCCTCTTGAAAAAAGCACCTTTGGGGATTACCGATCTGTGCATAGGATAGTTGGGTAACTGCTTTGTGTGGTTTTTAAAAATGTCATAAGGTAGTCCTAGGCTTACAGCCATTTGTTTAGTGACTGTTTGAAGTTACAACACCAGTGAAAAAAAATGACTTATGACTGGCCCTCTCATTGATGACCATCACAGAACATTCACAGTTGCATTATCAAAACTGGGCACTTGGCAACCAGCAGGTATTTGCAATTGTTGCGTCATCCCAGAGTCATGTGATCATCATTTGATGAATCAGAGATTCATCAAATTCGTCATCTGTTGAATCAGAGACTCAACCTAGAAATAAGGAGGAATTTTCTGAAAGTGAGAACAATCAACCAATGGAACAGAAGTTGCCTTCAGAAGTTGTGGGAGCTTCATCACTGGAGGCTTTCAAGAAGAGATTAGACTGCCATTTGTCAGAAATGGTGTAGGGTCTCCTGCTTGGGTAGGGGGTTGGACTAGATGACCTACAAGATCCCTTCCAACTCTGTTAATCATTTGTGACCTTCCCAACCAGTTTCCACCAAGCAAAGTTAATGAAGAAAGCCAAATTTGCTTTAAATATATACTATTCACTCAACAACTAAATGTACCATTTGCTCAACAAGTGTTAAGTGATTTGCTTAACAACCATGGCAAAAGAGGTCGTAAAACCAAGCTTGATTCTCTTAAAAGCTGAGGACGTTTCTTGGATGGGAAGCGAAACATCTTAAAAACAAACAAACCAGAAAGTCCAGTTGCCTTTTGAAAAAAGCACCTTTGGGACAACCATGACCCGGATGACTGA
>JALIGW010000020.1:5038784-5041284 GCA_023053685.1 Diadophis punctatus similis | reverse complement strand
GGTGTGGAGGTTAACATTGTGCTTTCCAACCATATATTTCAGCACCATAAATGGAGTCAAGTTCTTCCTTCAGTCACTGAGTCATCAAAAATCACCCTGCGAAGGAAGGAAGGAAGGAAGGAAGGAAGAAAGGGAGGGAGGGAGGGAAGAAAGAAAGAAAGAAAGAAAAAGAAGAGAAAGAAAGAAAGAAAGAAAGAGAAAGAAAGAAAGAAAGAAAGAAAGAAAGAAAGAAAGAAAGAAAGAAAGAAAGAAAGCAAAGAAAGAAAGAAAGAGGAGGGGGGAGGGAGGGGAAAGAAAGAACACAAAAGAAAGAAAGAAAGAAAGAAGAAAGAACGAAAGAAAAAAAAGAAAGAAAGAAAGAAGGGAGGGAGGGAGGGAGGGAGGGAGGGGAGGGAGGGAGGGAAGGAAGGAAGAAGGAGGGAGGGAGGGGAGGGAGAGAAAGAAGGAAGGAAGGGAGAGAGAGAGAGAGAGAGAAAGAAAGAAAGAAAGAAAGAAAGAAAGAAAGAAAGAAGAAAGAAAGAAGAAAGAAAGGAGGAGAGGGAGGGAGGGAAGGAAGAAAGAAAGAAGAAAGAAAGAAAGAAAGAAAGAAAGAAAGAAAGAAAGAAAGAAAGAAAGAAAGAAAGAAAGAAAGAAAGAAAGAAAGAAAGAGGAGGGGGGAGGGAGGGAAGAAAGAAAGAACAAAAAGAAGAAAGAAAGAAAGAAGAAAGAAAGAAAGAAAGAAAAAAAGAAAGAAAGAAAGAAGGGGAGGGAGGGAGGGAGGGAGGGAGGGAGGGAAGGAAAGAAGAAAGGAGGAGGGGGAGGGGGAGAGAAAGAAGGAAGGAAGGGAGAGGAGAGAGAGAAAGAAAGAAAGAAAGAAAGAAAGAAAGAAAGAAAGAAAGAAAAGAAAGAAAGAGAAGAGGGAGAGAGGGAGGGAGGGAAGGAAGGAAGGAAGAAAGAAAGAAAGAAAGAAAGAAAGAAAGAAAGAAAGAAAGAAAGAAAGAAAGAAGGGAGGGAGGGAGGGAGGGAGGGAGGGAGGGAGGGAGGGAGGGGAGGGAGGAGGGAGAGAGAAAGAAAGGAAAGAAAGAAAGAAAGAAAGAAAGAAAGAAAGAAAGAAAGAAAGAAAGAAAGAAAAGGGAGGGAGGGAGGGAGGGAGGAAAGGAAAGAAAGAAAGAAGAGAAAAGAAAGAAAGAAAGAAAGAAGAAAGAAAGAAAGAAAGAAAGAAAGAAAGAAGAAAGAAAGAAAGAAAGAAAGAAAGAAAGAAAGAAAGAGTCCCTGAAAGCTTTTTGCCCCAACTATGCCTCTGGCTGCAAAGAACTTTTAATAGAAATCTTAGAAACGGAATGGGCTACAGCTGTTTGCTTTGATAATATATTTTATGCTATATGCCTTAGCCACCATCTGTTTGCTGATATGAATGTTTCTTCGTTGCAGCAATGGAAAAGAAGCTTTCAAAATAAATTGAAGGAATCTGTTTTTAAGAGTGGGAGGAAGGAAGGAAGGAAGGAAGGAAGGAAGGAAGGAAGGAGGAAGGAAGGAAGGAAGGAAGGAAGGAAAGGAAAGAAGAAGGAAGGGAAGGAATACATTGGCCATCCACCATGGAACAGGAAGGAAGGAAAGATATATATTTATTTATTTATTTATTTAAACGCTCTTATAGGCCGCCCAATCCCGTGGGACTCAGGGCGGCGTACAGCATGATTAAGAACGTACAGTTAAAAACAATCATAATTTAAATTAAAATATAATTAAAAAGAACATTATAAACACAACATTCAGGGGGAATCTGGTTGTCCTATTCACCCCATCTGCCGAAGAGCCATGTTTTTAAGGCTTTACGGAAGGCCAGCAGGGTGGGGATAGTCCGGATCTCTGGTGGAAGTTGGTTCCAGAGGGACGGGGCTCCACAGAGAAGGCCCTCCCCCGTGGCCCCGCCAGTCGGCATTGTTTGGCCGACGGGACCCGGAGGAGGCCCTCTCTGTGGGACCCTAACCGGTCTTAGGGAGGTATGTGGTAGGATGCGGTCCCGCAGGTATCCTGGCCCTGAGCCATGTAGGGCTTTAAAGGTAACGACCAACACCTTAAATTGCAACCGGAGACTAATCGGTAGCCAATGCAGTTGGCGAAGGAGAGGTGTTACGTGGGTGTATCTTGATACACCCACTACAGCTCGCGCAGCTGCATTCTGTACCAACTGGAGTCTCCGGATGCTCTTCGAGGGTAGCCCCATGTAGAGCGCGTTACAGTAGTCTAGCCGTGAGGTGACAAGGGCATGAGTGACTGTGAGCAAGGCCTCCCTCTCCAAGTAAGGTCGCAATTGGTGCACAAGACGGATTTGTGCAAAGGTCCCCCCTAGCCACAGCTGAAAGATGTTGCTCCAATTTTAGCTGTGGGTCTAGGAGGACACCCAAATTGCGAACCTGTTCTGAGGGAGTCAATTTTTCTCCCCCGAGAACCAAGGAGGGACAGTCGACATAGTCCTTGGGAGGCAATATCCAGAGCCACTCAGTCTTGTCTGGGTTGA
>JALIGW010000020.1:5030000-5038684 GCA_023053685.1 Diadophis punctatus similis | reverse complement strand
CCCATCCCGGGCTCGCCAGAGATCATCCATCAGTGCGACCAAAGCAGTCTCCGTACTGTAGCCGCGCCTGAAACCCGATTGAAAGGGATCCAGATAATCAGTATCCTCCAAAAGCCGCAGGAGTTGGAGCGACACCACCTTCTCAACAACTTTACCCAAAAAGGGTAAGTTGGAGACTGGACGGAAGTTCTTTAAATCCGCTGGGTCCAGGGAAGGCTTCTTGAGGAGGGGCCTCACCACCGCAGCTTTTAAAGGCTGTGGGATGGATCCCTCTCTCAAAGAAGCGATCACAACCGCCTGGAGCCAGCCGCGTGTCACCTCCCTGCTGGCAGAAACCAGCCAGGAGGGGCACGGGTCCAATAAACAGGTGGAGGCGCTCATCGCTCCTATGGCCTTGTCCACATCCTCAGGAGTGACCGGTTCAAACTCGTCCCATATAACAGGACTAAGACTCACCCCTGTCATCTCGGCTTGCCCTGTCCAAATGGAGTCCAGCTCCGTCCGAATCTGAGCGACTTTGTCCGCCAGAAACTGAGAAAATTCCTCAGCTCTGCCCTGCAAGGGATCTTCAACTCCCCCCTTGGCTAGGAAGGAGCGAGTCACCCTAAACAGGGTGGCTGGGTGGGAGTCGGCGGACGCAATAAGAGCGGAAAAATACGCGCATTTTGCCGCCCTTATCGCCACTAAGTAAGACTTAATGCAAGTTCTTAAAAGTGTCCGGTCAGACTCAGCTTTACTGGCTCTCCATCGTCGCTCTAGGCGTCTCTTTAGGCGCTTCATCTCCCGGAGCTCCTCAGTAAACCAAGGAGCTCTCCGGGATCCGCTGCCACGGAGAGGCCGCAAAGGCGCAATCCGATCTAAAGCCCCCGTTGCCGCCCGATTCCAGGCAGCCACTAGAGCCTCAGATGAATCGTGTACCAGGGAGTCAGGTATTTCCCCAAGTTCCCTCTGAAATCCTTCAGATTCCATTAGGCGCCTGGGGCGGAACCACTTAATCGGCCCCGCCTCCTTGCGGTGGAGGAGTGGTGCCATGAAATCCAACCTCAGAAGGAAATGATCTGACCACGACAAGGGTACTGTGACTAAACCCCTCAGCCTCAGATCATCTCTCCACTGCCCCGAGAGAAACACAAGGTCAAGCGTGTGACCTCCCTCATGAGTCGGACCCTGAACTACTTGGGTCAGGTCCATGGTTGTCATGGAAGCCATGAACTCCTGGACTGCCTCCGAGGTTTCACCGGGCGATGGCAAATTAAAGTCCCCCAGCACCATCAACCTGGGGAACTCAATCGCCAGCCCTGCTACCGCCTCGAGCAGAACAGGCAGGGCCTTTGCAACGTAGCTAGGAGGCAGGTACGCTAGCAAAAGGCCCACCTGGACCCCTAAGTCCAACTTCAGAAGGAGCGTCTCACACCCAACAATCTCCGGGGCAGGGCTCCTTCGAGGATTAAGGTTCTGGCGAGCTATAATCGCCACTCCTCCACCCCTTCCCTGGGGTCGCGGCTGATGCTGAACTGAGAACCCGTCCAGGCACATCTCGGAGAGGGGAACCCCCCCCCTCCTGGCCTAGCCAGGTCTCAGTAATACATGCCAGGTCCGCCCCCTCTTCCAGGATTAAATCCCGTACAAGGGGGGCCTTGTTGATAATTGACCTGGCATTCAACAGCAGCAGCTTGAGCCCAGGGCCCTGACATCCCTGGTTACCAGGACCTCGGGTTGAGCAAGATGGAACCAAACCAGAGGGGCCAGAACAGGAAATCGCTTGGAGACAGCGAGTTCTCGTTCCCCGAGAGCGGCCTACCCCTCTGCTCCCGCCATACCTACCTCTCCCTGTTATGACCGTAATCCTCCCGTCCCCCATCCCATCAGAGATCCACTCCCCTCCCCTACTGGTCCCCCCCTCTCCCGACAGATCATACATACCATTCATACTGCACCTGGGAATAAATATATATAAATAAATAAATATATATAGTGTTATTCAACCATTTTACCATACCCAATAATAATATACCATAGATTTGTCTGGTTTAATATGCTCAGGTTACAAACTTAACAAGTGCCCTGATTCACTTAACATTGGAGTATTTGTATTTTTATAGTATCTTCTTAATATTGTGTATAGATTTTGTATAGTTTTATTTTTTAACATTGTAAACGGCCCAGTTACCCTGTGATAAGATGGGCAACCAATAAACAAACAAACAAACAAACAAACAAACATACATACATACATACATACATACATACATACACACACACACACAACTGTGACAAGAAAGGTAAAAAATGCGGCAAAACTCATTTAATAACTTTGTTGCTAGCAACAGACATTTTGGGCTCACTTGTGGTCATAAGTCAATGACTACCTGTGTAATGTCAGCCTTAAGTGAGAAAACACAGCACTTTGGTTTGTTCTTGCATTTCCCAAGAATAACTTTAGACCGAGGAATGATTAAACAGAGTGATTTCATTGAGAAGAGCAACTCGGTCAGAACAAAAGATTATCTTGGGATTTGGCACAGTCGGTGACTTCTTTGATTTCTTTCAACTTTAGAATGTTGTGATTCTATTCTTGGTCTGGTCTGGTCTGGTCTGGGAAGGACACAAAATGCCAAAGATGGCTCAGCTTTGAGAGATATTGGCTATATTCACATGACTCACTAATCCAAGGATAACTGAATCACAGCTTACTCACTGGAACTACCGTATTTTTCGGAGTATAAGACGCACAGGAGTATAAGACGCACCTTAGTTTTTGGGGAGGAAAATAGGGGGGAAAAATCTGCCTACCAGGTATTCATCTGGCTAGCGTCCTTAGTCTGGTCAGCTTCAGCACATTATTTTATCCCCTGGTTAGGACTTTAAAAAAACCTTCTTCGGAGAGAGTAACAATGAAAGAGCCTGCAAGCCAGTAAGAGCTGGGAAGATCGTTAGCACCTGGTTAGGGCTAGAAAAAAACTTATTCGGAGCAAGTAGAGCAATGAAAAAAACCCTGCAAAGACTTAGGGCTGGAAAAACATTCTTTGGAGAGAGTAACAATGAAAAAGCCTGCAAGGTAAGAGCTGGGAAGATCTGTTAACACCTAGTTAGGGCTGGGGAAAAAGCTACATTCGAAGTATAAGACGCACCCAAATTTTCAGCCACTTTTAGGGAGGAAAAAGGTGCGTCTTATACTCCAAAAAATACGGTATTTTTTTACGGTTAGCATTGTACATGGACGCATCAATCTACCACTTGGTTTGGGATTGTTCCATATTCTTAGTCAAATGGAATTGTCTGGCTTGTTTGTGCTTCGGTGTACTGGGTAGACCCAGTTAATGTATGGATTAGTTATGTGACATCCCGGAGGTTATTACGCTAACTACAGTTTTCCAGTTTTATGGAACAAAACAGAGCCAACAAAATTTCCATGCACCTACGTGTTATAACCTCTGCCAAATAACAATTTTAATTTTAAAAAACCAATTGCCCAGTGACAATTCTCCCATCATTTCTCTGAGCCTGATTACTGTAAATGGAAAGTTAGTCTTTGGCCTCTGCAGGGTGCTCCAGACTTTTACCTTAGTTCTATTTAACCCCTGTGAACATGCATTCTCCCTCTGCAAAGCACTTTTCCTTCCCTCGTCACAAAAGAGCTCTTACTTAGTCGGTAACGCGGTTCTGTTAAACACTGCTTCCAGCCGCCTTTGGCAGAGAATTGCGGTAGGGAAAATAGCCCTGAATTAACCTTGAATCCAGAAGCCGAGGGAGGGCAACAGCTTTAAAGAAACGAAGGGTGGGAAATTACGGTTAAATTAGCATGGATGGGGAGAGCAAAGAAGGTGACCACAGAGCCGAATGAATTGCTTTTGATTGGCCTTTTGTCCAACTGGGCTGCCTAGAGTTGTATCTTTCATTTGTCTGCACTCGGAGGCAAACTTTTTGGGCGAAAAAGTTTGGTTAACAATAAATGAGACTTGGGGGTCTTTATTTTTTCCCTTTTGAGCCTTCAACAGAGGCATGGGTAGGTTCATGTGCAAGGACAACATGGAAAAGAAAGATGCATAACGAAGGTATGATCTGGCCTGCAAGACAGGATATACCGTTGAATCAGACCATACTGTTAATCTAGTCCAGGGGTCAGCAACCTGCAGCTCTGGAGCCGCATGTGGCTCTTTCATCCCTCTGCTGTGGCTCCCTGTCACCAATTGGCTCCACAATTGATAGGGCTTTCGGTTAGGACAGGTAGAGGAAAAAGAACGCTGTGCTAAGAGGAGACTCTATAGTGGGGGAACCGGACTTCCGGTCAGCAGAGGAAAAAGGATGCTGCGCTAAGAGGAGACTCTATGGTGGGAGAACTGGACTTCCAGTCGGCTCCAGAATTGAATAAGGGGCTTCTTGTTAGGATCTTTGTGGCTCTTTGAGTGTTTAAGGTTGCTGTCCCCTGGTCTAGTCCAATATTGCTAACACTGACCAGCAGCAATTATCCAGGTTTCGATTGTGTTCTCAACCGTAACTGGATATTTTAAGGAATGAATTTGGGACCTTCCATACCAATTCCATTATGTAATACTGAGCCCAAGATCTTCTAAATGGCATCTAGCTTGGATAGCTTTAATAGCAATAGCAATAGCACTTATATAACGCTTCATAGTGCTTTACAGCCCTCTCTAAGCGGTTTATAGAGTCAGCATATTGCCCCCAACAATCTGGGTCCTCATTTTACCGACCTCAGAAGGATGGAAGGCTGAGTCAACCTTGAGCCTGGTGAGATTTGAACAGCTGAACTGCAGCTAGCAGTCAGCTGAAGTAGCCTGCAGTGCTGCACTCTAACCACTGTGCCACCTCGGCTCTATATAATAGAAGATGGATATTGAATGAACCTGCTAGAAAACCATTATAGGCTTTTTACTGCTTGTGAACTTCAAAGAAACAACTAGACCAGATGAAATCTTGGTCTAGGCCACCAAGATATTTATCAAATTTATGTAGCCATCCATCTCCCCAAGGGTGATTCTGGGGGTACAGAACAAGAGATAAAACAGCCAACGTAAACACAGATAAAATCGAAAAAGTCACAATAATAATCCTAAAAACAGAAACAATAATCATAGATGAATAAAAATGCCCCCCTCGGCTACAGAGTCATCAAGATAAATCTCTGACAGATGAAGACTGTCAGCATGACTAAGGCAGAAACAATTAAGTCAATTACAGGAGAGAAAAAAGGGTGTGGACCGGTTACACGTGCAAAGTCTAAATTGACAGGCATTACATAAATTGATAGGCATTCTATAAAAGCAAGCATCTCTTCCATGGGGATTTTACACTCTGACGAAGTCAACAGGGGTTGACGAAAGCTTAGCAATTTTAATAGTAGTTTTAAATAAAATTTTAAATGTTCCAGAGATCGTGATGGCTATCGCTTCTTTATCTGTAAATATGCCTGGAACTCGCATTTTTAGAACAATCCTTTACACACACACACACACACACACACACACACACACACACACACACACACACACACACACACACACACACACACACACACACACACACACACACACACACACACACACACACACACACACACATATATATATATATATATATATATATATATATATATATATATATATATATATATATATATATATATATATATATACCCAGCTGCTGTGGCCTAGAGGTAGAGCTCTTGCCTCACAATCAGGAGGTTGTGAGTTCGATCCTAGGTAGCGGCAGATGTAAGGGTCTCCTGCTTGGGCAGGGGGTTGGATTAGATGACCTGCAAGGTCCCTTCCGACTCTGTTAATCTGTTAAATCTTCTGCCTTGGTTCTTCACTCAAGATATCAGCTCTCTTACCAAAACTGAGAAGTTCCATCTATTTTGAGCTTCCTGCTATATATCCTATCTTTCTTTGCCATAAGGAGCCATGATACCTTTTTTTAGTACATGAACTTATTCTTAGGCCTCCTTGCTCTTTCTGATGCTTTCCATTAACCTTGCCTGAAAAGACCAATCTAAACTTTGGACATGTCTTCCTTCCCCAACATGGAAAGTTCTCATTTCCTTTTCCATCAGAAATGGTCCCACTCAGAACCACAGCACCTAAAAGCAGTTGTTCTAATAGGAGAGTGCCATTTAAGTTGGTCTCATTATATTATGAGACATTTCCCAGTGCAAATCGGCAATTTACAGTATCTCACCTTTAAGTTAATTTAGTTCTCTTTCCCTGGAGTTATTAACAGAACACCTTTTCCATTAGCCTTGTCCTTTTCCACCAAAAAATATCTTTCGCTCTTTTTTGCAGCTCTAGGAGAAGACTATCTAGCAGAACGTCTCTCAAGGGGATTACCCCAGCTTGTGCTTTTTCCTCAAGTACATGATAGAGGAGTCACAAGGGAAAGGACAAAGGAGATAAAAGAACGTTAGAATCTACGAGGGTGAGTCAAAAAGTAAACCCATTTTCTTTATTTCAGGTGAAGTTTTTGATAAAAATACCTGAAATGTTCCCCAGTTATAAATGATTATATCATTTACGTTCTGAAATATTTTGTTTCTTACTTTTCAGGTTTGTAGACTCGCAAGGAGAATTCAAAATGGCTGCCCCCTTAGAGTTGCGTCAAAAACAAAGAGCAGTGATTGAATTCCTCGTTGCTGAGGGGGAAACCCCTGTGAACATTCACAGACGATTACAAAATGTGTTTGAGGACAATACTTTAGATTATAGAGGGTTTGAAAGAGGGTTTGAGAGGCAAACATTATTCCAGTGACGAGGAAGTGAAAAATGCAGTGAAGAAGCGGCTCAAAGAACAGTCAACAAAATTTTACGAGGCAGGGATAAAGGCTCTCATTGGAAGGTGGAACATTGCTATTGAGAGAAACGGTGATATTGTTGAGAAGTAGGGATGTGATCCACAGAGGACCAGCTTCATTTTGATGTATGCTACATGTTCCTGTGTTGGTAATTATACCTGTCCTAAAGAAAATGGCATTACTTTTTGACTCACCCTCGTATATAGAGTTACTTAGTCTAGCTATCACATTACAAGAATTCTTTTTCTTAGCCATATACATTGCATGTTGATTAATGAGAATGAATGAAAAAAAGATCTTTCCATTGGTGATGTGCCAATGACAACTTTTTTTTTAAAAAAAAGGAGGAGCTTGCAATGGTTGAGTAAGCCCCCACAGTCAAATATCCCTAATACCCAAATCTCATCCAAATAGGGATTCAACGTCTTTGGTTTCTGAGTAAAACATGCCTGATTACCATGAAGACAGAAGGGCACGTAATTTTCACCATCTTTCTTATCTTCATCATCATCTGCCTTTATTGGCAAATCAGATCACAGGATGTGAAAATCCTATTTTTCTGAAACACCAGGGATAAGTGGAGAGGAAAACATTCCTCAAAAAGATGAGTAAGGGTAGCTTGTCTGCTCTCTTATGTTTTCCTATGGTTGAGAAAGTTGGACCTTTAAAAAAGCAAGACAGGAAGAAAATCAACTTGTTTGAGCTGTGGTGCTGCAGAAGGCTCCTGTGTATTCGTTGGACAGCAAAGGTAACTAACAAGCAAGTACTGGAGCGTATAACACCAGACATATCACTGAAAGGAAAAATCACAAAACTGTGTCTGACTTATTTTGGCCATGTCATGTGGGAAATTCACTGGAGAAAGCAATAATGTTTGGAAGAGTTAGCGGTAAAAGGAAACCAGGCCACCAAAGAACACGGTGGGTGGACACCATCAAAGCTGACACCAGACAGAGCACAGAACAACTCAAAGGAGAAGTGCAAGATCAGAAGACATGGAAAGACCTGGCCCATAAGATTGCCAAGAGTTGGGCATGACTGTTGTGGTCCTCCAGCAGCCAATGGAGCTGGCAGCAGTTTTGGACAGAGAGGAGGTTGGGGAGGAACATGTGCCAGTCCTGAAGGCTGGGGAAGGCTCGGACGAGGGCTCTGCATCGGAGGCAGAGAGGGGGCCAAGGCCGTCTGGTAGTTAACAGCTGCCTTCGGAGCTAGACAGCAGTGAGGCAGAGGAACAGCTGGAGCCTGTTCTCAGTGTGTGCATGCGCAGAGCTCCCAGAAGAAAAGAATAGCTAAGAAATCAGGGTCGACTTGGGAGTAAAGCCACAGGTGGACGATGAATGGCCCCTCCCATTGGAAATAAAAGAGGAGCGAAAGGGGAGTGGCCTTTTGCAGGAAACAACTCATTCGTTCGGTTAGTTCAGTTCATGAGGGTGAAGATCTGTTCCTGACCTCTTACCAAGCAATTGTTGCTACAGCGTGGCGTGTGGAAGATATCTGCCTGGCAACTCTCCAAGCCTGATAAAGGTCTGTAGTTGTGAAAGTTCATTAAAGACTGTTTGCTGGGACTTTGCTGGAGAGGAATTCCCTTCAACCTAAATAAAAGAGGTTTTATCGGGGCGAGGAGTCTGCTTCGTGATTTGGGAAAGCCTAGGTCGAACAGTGACTGACTGGATAGCAACAACAGCAGCATATGTCAACTACTTAAAAGCTGTGATCTTGAGAGATTTTTCTCAAAATGATACTAAAGAGGGAAAGACTAATTATTAAGTTTTCACGAATTGAAATCGAACTATATATCTCTTTCTTCCCCTGTCCCTAACTCTCAAATAGAAAGGAGTTTGTGTATGCACAAAGTCCAACTGATTAATGAAAGTACAGG
>JALIGW010000020.1:4980000-5025000 GCA_023053685.1 Diadophis punctatus similis | reverse complement strand
TGCTTAGTTGATCTATGCCTTAGAACTGTCATAGCAATAGCAATAGCACTTAGACTTATATACCGCTTCATAGTGCTTTCCAGCCCTCTCTAAGCGGTTTACAGAGTCAGCATATTGCCCCCAACAATCTGGCTCCTCATTTTACTGACCTCGGAAGGGTAGAAGACTGAGTCAACCTTGAGCCAGTAAGAATCAAACTGTTGGCAGTCAGCAGAATTAGCCTGCAATACTGCATTCTAACCACTGTACCACCACGGCTCTTTGTGATATTTTCTCCATTATTGAAGGAGAAAGACAAAAGGAGAGAGAGAGAGAGAGAGAGAGAGAGAGAGAGAGAGAGAGAGAGAGAGAGAGAGAGAGAGAGAGAGAGAGAGAGAGAGAGAGAGAGAGAGAGAGAGAGACTGTGGGACAGAAAAGAGAGAATTGAAAGTGATGTTGCCTAGGATGTAAGGATATCCAGTATGGTAGGTGGAACAGCCATCTGAAAGTAGAACATCAGTTTTGGAGAACCCCACAAAAGCAGTGAGTTTTGGGGGCCTCACCTGTGTTGTCTGTGTTTTTTAGGGCTCTAGTCCTACTCTTTCCTCTAAGAAGATTTTAAGATTTCTAAATGGATAGGACACCATGCTGTCCACGGTGGAGCACTTGGGAGCTGTTTATATCTTTTCAACTTAACTCTAGTGCAGATTTTCTCAACCTTGGCAACTTTATGATGTCTGGACTTCAACTCCCAGAATTCCCCAGGCAGCCTTCTGAAAGATGGTCTACATACCATAAAGTTGCCAAGGTTGAGAAACACTCCTCTAGTGTAAAGTATGAATTTTAATAATGTTTTTGGAAACATGGATCAGTGCAATTGGAGTGTCAAGCCATCAGTGTGGGCCAGGTCAGGAAATCAGATACCATTGAACTATGAAGCTCTATTTCTTGTTGTAGGGCAGTGATGGCGAACCTATGGCACGCGTGCCACAGGTGGCACGCGGAGCCATATCGGAGGGCACTTGAGACGTTGCCCTGTCAGCTCCACGGGCAAACCGGAAGTTCAGAAAAACGCACTTCCAGTTTGCCGTTGTGCTGTTTTTCGCACTCTGTAGGGTTCAGGGAAGCTCCCTGAAGCCCCGGAATGCAAAAAACGACGAAACGGGCAAACCGGAAGTTTTGAAAATGCACTTCCGGTTTGCCATTGGGCTGTTTTTAGCACTCCGGAGGGTTCAGGGAAGCTTCCTGAATCCCCGGAGTGCAAAAAACACCCCAACGGACAAACCAGAAGTGCGTTTTCCGAACTTCCGGTTTGCCCGTTTCATCGTTTTTTACCGTCCCAGGCTTCGGTAAGGCCTTTGCGCGGGGGTGGGTGGGTGTGCACATGCGCAGGGGGCAGCATGGGGGGGGTTGTGCGCATGCGTGGGGGGGAGGGAATGGGTGTGGGCATGTGTGGGCACGCGAACCAAAAAAGGTTCGCCATCACTGTTGTAGGGTATAGTAACAGAATCATGAAAGTCTCCCAAAGTTTGTATTATCTCTTATGCCATGCAAAGTCGAGATAAATCTCTTCCTTACACTTAACTTCTTTCCCAAGGCTAAGATTTTGTCAACAACTTTCATATACCTTCATTATCTCTGCTACCTCTACCTGGGTGTATGTTGCACCCTACCGTAGGATTATATGCAACTCTCCTCAAAGCCTTAGGTGTGGCCCTCAGAGCTTCCAAAAGTTGTTACCAACTTGTAATTTTGCAGGTAATAGGAAGGGAAAATTGTTAAATGTACAACTAGAATGTAATCATGACGACACTGAAATGTATTAACTCTAAATGTAAATTTAATTGAATGCCGTTTTTGCCCTGACCATACTCATTAGTTTTTGGAACATAGCTATTCAGATTCTAAATGTTGCCCTCAATCCATTCAAAATCATATGACCTTAACCTACAAAGTACATGCTTTGGGCAATCGAAATTGATAAACACTATAATGGCAGAGCCTCTCCATGCAAAGCAGCTTTTAGAAACTTACAAAATCCAGCAATAAAGGGAAACTAATAGAATAGAATATTTTCCCCATGAAGTATTCTTGATACTTTTTTTCCACTTGTGAATATGCCTTTGTGTGCCTAAATATTCCAATTATAAGAATGACATTTTTCTCCTCCAGGACTCAAGTCAATCAAATGTATTATTTACAACCAACAGTCACTATTACTTCGATTGATGTCTGTTGAAATCTTGCAATATGTGTTTCAGTTTCTTTCTTTACACTTAAGCCTCACTTAAAAGTCCATACAGCTAAAAGTTGCTGAAGGCAGATGCTTGTTATCTTACCAAATCTGGAAGTGTTTATCAATTATTCCTTTTGCTAAAGCCAACCCAAGATCAGTGATTTTTGTAAAATGAGTATGCCATACAATAAATAATTCTGCAATGGTATGTCCCAAAGGTGCTTTTTTCAAGAGGCAACTGGACTTTCTTGTTTTTCTTTGAAGACGTTTCGCTTCTTAACCAAGAAGCTTCTTCAGCTCTGGCTGGATGGTGGGGAATGGAAGGATTTATATTCCTTGCAGACAGCTGGTCATTTATTTATATACTGCAAGGAATATAAATCCTTCCATTCCCCACCATCCAGTCAGAGCTGAAGAAGCTTCTTGGATGAGAAGCAAAACATCTTCAAAGAAAACCAAGAAAATCCAGTTGCCTCTTGAAAAAACCCCTTTGGGATAACCATGATCTGGATGACTGAGAATCTCCATAGACATTTAGCTATGCACTTTGGGATGCAGTAAATCTGAAAGCTTCCGGGTTTTCTCCACCCAAACGAAAGTTCAAGTCCCTGCCCAGCACCCACATGTCCATCACACGATTCAATCGGGCACCATCCAAAACTGAAGATGCCTCCCCATCACATCCTCGCAGCTGCCAGGCTCAGCGGCCTTGACTTTCTGGAAAGAATGTTATCCAGAGGTCTCCAACCATGGCAACTTTAAGACTTGTGGACTTCAACTCCCAGAATTCCTCAGCCAGCAAAGCTGGCTGAAGAATTCTAAGACTTGAAGTCCACAAGTCTTAAAGTTGAAATGGTTGGAGACCCCTGATTTAGACTACTACATATAATCCCCCCCTCCCATTTTCCCACAGTAGAAAATGTGGCAGGCCTTATATATGTCTCATTTGATTTATATCTGTATTTATTGTATATGTATGACCAATAAATATATGGAAAAACTAGCCTTATTATACATATGTATGTATGTATATATATGTATATATATGTATATATATGTATATGTATATATATATGTGTATATATATGTATATGTATATGTGTATATATATATATATATATATATATATATATATATATATATATATATATATATATATAATGATGTTACAATACTAAAAGAATTGTATTTCGTTATTATTATTATTATTGTTGTTGTTGTTATTATTATTATTATTATTATTTTGGTTACTATTACAAAAATCACTATTAATATGTTTATTACTACTTATTAACATTTATTGTACAATACATGCTATATAAATATATAAGACAATGAATTGAAAATTATATAGAAATAAATTGCCAATATATAATTGCCGTAAGATAATTATAGAGATTGAAAGTTTTATAGCTGTATGCGCTTTTTATGTTTTTATATGTTTGTAATGTATTTGTTATCGTCATGTATTTTTTCTTTTGTATGTTTTTTAAATGTAAATAATTTAATAAAAACTATTTTTTTAAAAAAAAAGAAAATGTGGCAGGCCTGAATACAAAAAGGTAAAAGATGGCTTCCAGGCCTGACATCAGGTAGCCCTCGACTTCCAACAATTCATTTAGTGACTGTGTAGTGGCACTGAAAAAGTGACTTATGACCGTTTTTCAGACTTACAACCATTGCAGCATCCCTATGATCACATGATCAAAATTCAGATGCTTGGCATCTGACTCATATTTATGACGGTTGCAGTGATCCCCCTTTGCAACCTTCTGACAAGCAAAGTCAATGGGGAAGCCAGATTCCCTTAACTGCGGTCATTCACTTAACAACTGTTACAAAAAAGGATGTAAAGTGGGACAAAGCTCATTTAGCAACTGTCTCGCTTAGCAAAAAAAAAAAATGGGCTCAATTATGGTTGTAAATCAAGGACTATCTGTACATTCCTCTGCCCAAGAATGCTAAGTAAGTGAAGTCAGGGTGAACTCTTTTTGCAAAGAGCCTATTTTTCTAACACTTTAAACATGTCATCTCCAGCAAGTCATCTCCAGCACAGCTGGATTCTGAAATGGTTCAGTCTTTCAACCAGGAACCATTCATTTTTGTTGTACATAAAAAAACCGCTTCTTGGTTTATTTATGTATTACATTTATATGGCCCTTCCAAACTCTATCTAGAACAGAAGTCTCCAACCTTGGCAACTTTATGAGGTGTGGACTTCAATTCCCAGAATTCCTCAGCCAGCATGGCTGGCTGAGGAATTCTGGGATTTGAAGTCCACACCTCATAAAGTTGCCAAGGTTGGAGACCTCTGATCTAGAATGCCTTAATATCTTATTAAAGAGGAGGTAAAGGTAAAATTTCAAGTAAACAATATTACTATCAATAAACATCCCTTCCACATACCCTCAGGCCAGTGGTAGGTTGCTACCGGTTCACTCCAGTTTGGGCGAACCAGTAGCGGTGGTGGCGGGAGGCTCTGCCCACCTGCCCGGATGGATTATATGCGCATGCGCAGAAACGTATGTGCATGCGCAGAAGCAGCATGCGCGCACATCTCTGAACCAATACCAAAGGTAAGTGAAATCCATTACTGCCCCAGGCCCCCAAAATAAGATCAGGGCCATTCCTTCTGTTGGAATATAAATACTTTGATCATTCTGCCTTGTTCATTATAAGAGCCGAGGTGGCGCAGTGGTTAAAGTGCAGGACTGCAGTTCAGCAGTTCAGCTGTTCAAATCTCACTGGCTCAAGGTTGACTCAGCCTTCCATCCTTCTGAGGTCGGTAAAATGAGGACCCAGATTGTTGGGGGCAATATGCTGAACTCTGTAAACCGCTTAGAGAGGGCTGTAAAGCACTATGAAGCGGTATATAAGTCTAAGTGCTATTGCTAAGTGCTATTGCTAAGGAAAAAGAAGAAGAGAAAATAATGTTTATATGCATAACACACTATTGTGTTGTCATCTTTGCATATTGGAAGCAGCAGGGTACAATGGTCAGAACAGGTGAGGGAATTCCAGTTTTATATACTTATTTAAAATCTTAGGAGGGTCAAGGACCCAATTTAGCTGTCAGCATACCTTACTTTATTAAAAAAAATTGTAAAAATATGAGTGTGGGGGGGAAAGGGAGAACTTGATATCGCGGGGAAAAAATTGGACGAGAAATACAACTAGTAACAATAAGACTTCATGCGTAAATGTGCTTGCTTGAGGCTGGCATGATATATTCCTAGTACTTTGATTTTATGCACTTCAAAGTGACGAGGCTTTGAGTAAGATAGTCCTGATCTATCTTACAGTTATTTGAGAGGATTGCTGAGGTAAATACTACAAATACTAGTATTATTATTATTATTTAGGGAGAACTGCAGCATGCAGCACCTCACAGCTTCCTCAAATCAGTAGAAATAATTTGGAGTTCTCAGATGACCTCCTCAGCAATTTTTGCGGCAAAACTTTTTCCCCCTCCACACGCTTTTGAAAATGGAATCCGCTGTTCTGTTTACCTCTTTGAATCGTAGCAATGCAGCTGCAGCAGCCCTCAATCCTCCCATCGGGAATGGGGCTCCTGAGGCGATCCAAGAGTCTGCCGAGGATCACACTGCTTAGGACTCCATCCCCAGTTGGAGAAGAGGCCATAATCCCTAGATGGCAGCTCAACAGCTCCCATCTATCATTGCATGTATGGGCTAATTGCACATAGCAAAACAGCAGCCGTCACAAGGGAAGGAGCTGTTTTGTAGTAAATCTGCAGGGGAAGATATCTCTCCAGGAAGGCCTCTCTGAGATTCAGGGTTCTGAAAACCCCGTACGTGGTTTACAAAGAGCTGCTGATTCAGTTCTACAGAGGAATTGTGGAGTCTGTCATCTGCACCTGCATAACTGCCTGGTCGATTAAAATCAAGAAATTCACCACTCTTGACAGCGCGTAAGTTGATGGCTGACCATCAGAACATCACACAAACGTGGATGGAGGCGTGGAATAGCTGCACCCCCCAAGATGTCTCTGGGCACATTAGCCCTGGTAGTATACCTCCAGGATACATGTGGGTGACATATAATAGAATTAGAACAACCCATGGTGTGTGTGCTGACTCCTTGCATAAATGGGGAAAGACATCTTCAGCACAATGTGATTGCGGGGCTCCTCGACAGACTATTCAGCATATAGTGAGGGAATGCCCTAACAGAAGATATCCAGGAGACTGTAGGGACTTCCTCTGCACAACAACGGCAGCTACTGACTGGATCTCCAAACTTGATATTAAGCTTTGAAATGTTATTTCTGTTTCCCTTTTTAGGTTTTTCTTACTGTTTTAACTGTTTTTAATTTGTAAAAATGAAGTGTTTTAATATTGTGTGTGACCAGCCATACACTAAATAAATAAATAACTGCCTGGTTTGGCTCTGCAACCAAACAAGACAGACACAGACTTCAACGGATAATTAGAACTGCAGAAAAAACAATTGCTACCAACCAGCCTTCCATTGGGGGCCTGTATACTGCACGAGTCAAAAAGAGGGCTGTGGAAATATCTACAGACCCCTCACATCCTAGACACAAATTGTTTCAACTTCTGCCTTCAAAACGATGCTATAGAGCAGGGGTGGGCAAACTATGGCTCTTTGAGGACCTGTGGACTTCAATTCCCAGAATTCCTGCATGCATGGCTGGCTCAGGAATTCTGGGAGTTGAAGTCCACAGGTTCTCAAAGAACTATAGTTTGCCCACCCCTGCTATAGAGCACTGCATAGCAGAATAACTAAACACAAGGACAGTTTTTTTCCCAAATGCCATCACTCTGCTTAACAACTAATTCCCACAACACTGTCAAATAATTTTCTAAGACTGTATTATTATTATTATTATTATTATTATTATTATTATTATTATTATTATTATTATTATTATTATTATTA
Source organism: Diadophis punctatus similis (assembly GCA_023053685.1). Taxonomy (NCBI): domain Eukaryota; kingdom Metazoa; phylum Chordata; class Lepidosauria; order Squamata; family Dipsadidae; genus Diadophis; species Diadophis punctatus. The sequence goes on along the minus strand of JALIGW010000020.1, from coordinate 5,017,862 downwards.
TTATTATTATTATTATTATTATTATTATTATTCTCTCCCTTACTAGTATCTATCTCTTCCCACTTATTACTATAACCATGTTGCTTGTATCTTTCAATTCGTATTATTTTTATTTCTTTCCTAGTACGATTTGATAGCTTATTAGTAACCTTGACTATCACTAAGTGTTGTATCCTTTTATTCTTGATGAATGTATTTTATTCTCCTTATGTACACTGAGAGCATATACACCAAAGACCAATTCCTTATGTGTCCAATCACACTTGGCCAATAAAAAATAAAAAATTCTACGTGAGCCGTATGAATGAGCCGCGGTGGCGCAGTGGTTAGAGTGCAATACTGCAGGCTACTTCTGCTGACTGCCGGCTGACTGCAATTTGGCAGTTCAAATCTCACCAGGCTCAAGGTTGACTCAGCCTTCCATCCTTCCGAGGTGGGTAAAATGAGGACCCAGATTGCTGGGGGCGATAGGCTGACTCTGTAAACCGCTTAAAGAGCGCTGTAAAGCACTGAAAAGTGGTATGTAAGTATAAGTGCTATGTGAAGATGGAAGATGTGCAGAGGCAGCAAAGTTGAGCTATGAAAGACAGTGGAGGGAAGCAGGGAGAAAGGAAACAAATGCTTTCTTAACTGGCAGTGGCAATTTTCAGGCATTTCCGATCACCATGCCAAATGTTCCTATTTCATTATCCCAGTAAGAAGATGCGGTAATGAATCACAGCACACTGGTTCAGCAAAAGGATTAGCCTAGAATAATGAGAAGAGATTCTCTGTGGTTCAGACTTGAATTGTGGAGTCCTTGGCGTTCTCTGAACTCAGTTGCTTGCTTGCAGATGTTTTATTACCCAACTAGGTAACATCATCAATGCCATTGATCAGATTATCTAGTTGGGCAATGGAATGTCTGCAAGCAAACAACCAAGGTCAGACACCATCATGAACTCCATAGAATGATTATTAGGATTGCTTTCCATTAGAATATCCAAGTGCTTTATAATACATTATAGTAATTAATCAGGGTATATAGCAATACCATCCAGGAAACTGAGCCACACCAAACTAGCAAGGGGGGATCATGACAAATAAGTTGTCCAATATTAATCTGTAATAACCCGAGACTGAGCTGAAGTGCATCTAGAGTCTTCTGAGGCAATTTGAGATTCTTCTCCTTTTCCTACCTCAGGAACCTCTGAAGGAGGGAGTCAAAGAATCAAGATGGCAGCCACAACTGTGTGATCAGAGCCCAGGGGTGGGATTTAGCCGGTTCAGACAATTTCAGGCGAACAAGATGTTAATTTTAATCTAGTTCGCCGAACCGGTTGTTCCAAGAACTAGCTGACCCCGCCCCGCCCATCCTGCCCCACTCCTCCCACCCTGCCCCTCCCCTCCCAGGAGTCCCCACACGGCCCATTTTGGATGCCAGGTAAGTGCAGGGCCCGTGCGGAGGCTCTGGGAGGGCGAAAAAAAGGCCTACCAGAAGTCTGAAAATGGGCCTGTTTTCGGCCTCCGGAGGATCTCCAGTGCCTGGGGGAGGCTGTTTTCGCCCTCCTGGAGACTCAAGGAAAGCCTCTGAAGCCTCGGAGGGTGAAAAATGGGCCTACTGGAAGTACCAGAAGTCCAGAAATGGGCCCATTTCCGGCCTCCAGAGGGCCTCCAGTGCCTGGGGGAGGCTGTTTTCATCCTCCTGGAGGCTCGAAGAAAGCCTCTGGAGCCTGGGGAGGGCAAAAATGCCCCCCACCATGGTGCAGGAGGCTGAGTAGGCCACGCCCCCATGGCCATGCCCACCCAGCAACCGGGCAGCGAACTGGTTGCTAAAGTTTTTCAATCCCACTACTGTGACAGAGCCCCACCTCTTTTTACATTTATTATGCATAACATGTCTGTAAAAAAAAGCAGAAGTTTGTTAAAAAGAAAAGAAAAGAAAAGAAAAGAAAAGAAAAGAAAAGAAAAGAAAAGAAAAGAAAAGAGGCAGCCAATTTGGTCTAGTGGTTAAGGCACCAGGCTAGAAAGCAGTAGACCATCAGTTCAAATCCTGCCATAGACATGAAAGCCAGGCTTGGTGATTTTGGCCCTCCCCCCCCTCTCTCTCTCCCTCTCTCTCTCCCTCTCTCTCTCCCTCTCTCCCTCTCTCTCTCTCCCTCCCTCCCTCTCCCCAACCCACCTCACAGGGTTGTTGTTGTGAGAGAAAAAAGGAGGAGGAAAGTGTGTTGGATATGCTCGCCACCTTCAGTTATTTGTAAAAATAATAAAGGCAGATACAAATAAAATAAGTAATAAATTGCATGGTCATAGCTGCCATCTTGCTTTTTTTGGAACCCTTTCCACCCTGGATACTCTGCCCTACTAGAAAACAATTTAGGAAAAGTGCTTCCAACACAGATTTGGACATCGGGTGTGTGATCATTTCTAGACTAAGGTGACCAGACGTCCCGATTTTGGCGGGACACACCCGCTTTTTCACCATTTGTCCCGCGTCCCGCCCGCCCTCTTAAAAAGTCCCGATTTTTTAAAACAATGCCCGACTAGGGCATTCTTTCAAAAAATCGGCCTGCAGGCACTCGAGGACGGCCTGGTTGGGCCCAGCCGCAGGGGCAGCAGCAGCAGCAGCAGGCCCTCTCAAAATCGGGACATCTGGTCACCTTACCTTCGGGAGGAGCGCCGAGCGATAGGCGGGGAGGCCCGGCCGGCTTCTGTGAGCTCCTTCCTTCCCTCCCTTCGTCCCTCCCTCCTTTCCTTCCCTGCCCGCCTTCCCCTCCTGGCCGCTGCCTGCTCGGGGTCCGGGGAGCACTTCTGCGGGAGACTGGCTGGTAAGTGAGCCGGGGGGGCGGGGGGTTGTATGCTTGGCAAGCCTTCCCAATCCCGGGGCTCTTTTGCAAAGGGAGCAGCTGCTCTCGCAAAGCCCCGCGGGCGCCCAGTTGCAAAGCCCACCCGCCCGGCAGGCTCTCAGCCCCACCTGCCTGGCAGAGGGCGCTCCCCTCCGCCGGCTCCTCCTCCTCCTCCGCCCAGGCCCTTCCGTCCCTGCCTCGGCGGCCACTCGGGGAGGAACAGCCGGCTCGTGGTCTCCCATCCCGCTGCTCACCTTTTCCACCAGCCATTCCAACAGCCAGGTGTAATTCAGCATCAGGGCTACTAAAGGGCGACTTGCGCGCCGCCTCCGCGGTCCAGGCTGCCGGCAAAGGGGGAGACGAGCGGTCTACAACTGGCAGCAATAGGAAATAAATTCCTCTGGACTTAAATGGGTTTTATTTCCTAACGAATGACCTTTAGGATTTGGCTCCAACTTTTTTTCCCCTTCCCTGGAGTTGGAGTGAGAGTTGTACCAAGATAAAAAGTATTACTCCCCGCAGGGAAATTCTAACGCGCTGTATGTAATCGGTTAATAGCAGGAAGGGAATGAATGAATGAGAGAGAGAGAGAGAGAGAGAGAGAGAGAGAGCCAGCAGCGAAGTCGCCCTTAAGGCTGCGGTCCGACCAATGGCTCAGCCGCCTGTCCAACTTACTCAAGAAGTAGGGCAGTTGCTCCTGCGTCAATGCTGCAAGTTCCCTTTCGGCCAAGCAGGAGCAAATTACCAGCAGGGAGCAAGCGAGGAAGAACATCACCCTGAGCATTTTCCACCGGGACTTAAAAGGCTCTCGACCGGCCAGCCTTCGTGGCAAGTTGGCGGGGAAATTAACAGCCTTGAGGTGAGGAGAGACCCAGAGGAAAAAAAACAAAGGGGGCGGCGGAGGGAACCGCCGCGGCAGCTCCTCTTTGCTCTGGGGCCGAGCCGGGAAGACCTTCCCCCATCGCTGCCTGAGGAAGGAGAGAGGCGTTTCCCAATCCCCTCCCCCGTCCCGGTGAAGGGTTGAGGAGAAAACGCAGGGCATCTTTGCTCTCCTAAGGGGGAGGAAGAGGAGGGCCATCGAGCTTGTACCCAGCTTGCAAGTGGGCTTCTCTAGGATGCTCCAATCTAGCTAGGTTAACTGTGAACAAACGTCGAAGGGGGTGGGAAACCCCACTGGGCCCATTCTCCGTTTTGTTTTCATGGATCGGGGCGGTAGAGCGCAGACGTGAGGCTCCTCGGAGGAGCCGAAAGAGATGGGGCATTTTAGCCTGGAGGCGGGAGGCGAGGAAAGGCCTCCCGCCTCCCCCCCCCACCTGGACGCCGACATTAGCCGTCTTTTGCCCTCTGCGCATGCGCAGCGTTCTGCGCATGCGCAGAGGGCAAAACTCAAATTGCGGCGTCCAGGCGGCCCCGCCCCCCCGTCGGTGTCCCGCTTAAGAAAAAAAAAATCTGGTCACTTTATTCTAGACCTCTACAAACTTCAGTAGATCTACCTTGAAATAATGAAGCATTGAGGTCAGGTTGATCTGCCTCCTTTAGTTGCATGGTTTCAGTGGAAGTCTGTGGATTAGGGCAGATGCTGTGGCCCACCAGTTGCCAGAGAAGCTGTCAGCAGACTCAGACGATGAGGAAGTTGGGAAGAAACTTGGGCCAGTTCTGGAGTCTGGGGAAGGCTCTGATGGATGCTCTGCGTCAGACGCAGAGATAGAGCCAGCATCGTCCGACATTTCCCAGCAGCCGGAGAGGCAGCTGCCTTTGGTGGCTGATATGAGTGAGGAGGAGGGGCCTGTTCCAGATGCATGTATGTGCAGAGCAGTTAGGAGAGGAGAACAACAGAGGACAAGGAGTCGACTCGGGAAGCAAAGCACACGTGGACGCTGAATGGCCCCTCCCTGGCTGGGGAATAAATAGAAGGAAAGGGGAGTGGTTGTCGTAGGAGACAACAGTTCGTATTTCTGAAGATTTTGCTCATTGTGTTTCGTACCACAAAGACTGCTTGCCAGAACTTAATTTTCAGCCTTTCGGCTGGGAGCTCACGGCCTTGCGAATATCGCAAGGAACTGATAAGGTCTGTTACTGCAATTAACTTCTTGAAGGACTATTGCCTGGACTTTTCGGTGGATGAATGCAATCAATTCACAAGAGGTAAATAAAGAGGGGGTTTTGGTGACAAGGATTCTGTTTCTTGCTTCTGCTAAGGCTGGGTCAGAACCAGCGGTGGGTTGCTCCCGTTTTGGTCCGGTTCTTAGAATCGGTAGCGCCGGTGGCAGGACTCTCTGCCTACCCTCCCAGGACATTTCTGCGCATGCGCAGAAGTGTCATGCGCATACACAAGCGTGCACACGAACTGGTAGTAAAGGGTTTTAGAACCCATTACTGGTCAGAACAGCAGGTTACAAAAACTGTGCAATGAAATGAAAGATTTGAAGTCTGTCTTGGGCAGAAGCCATATTTGGTAAGCAAAATAAAAAGCCTCAACTTCCTTCCTTCCTTCCTTCCAGTGAGTTAGAAATGAGACACTGCGGCCATCCACAGAATACTTAAAAGTGGTGCTTCACTCAAACCTTTCTGAAAGCAAAAGTCTCCTTTGAAGATCTACCCAGCTCTAATAGCTGTCCTCGCACTGTAAAACTCTCCAAACACGACTTCTGGGACACTCCGGTGAATGCAAAATGAAGACCAGGATCCCATTTTGAGAACAGAATGCCCATATTTCAAGGCAGCTTGGGACAATAGGCTTAGGATGACAGGAAAGAATTGGAAATCAGACAAAATGGCGCTGGAACCTGCTTGTTATTTTTACTCAGGCAGGATCGTTGAGCAGTTCAGGAATAAAAAGAGTCAACTGTCTTGTTTTCAGATTGTTTCCATCTGTGCTAGTTTATATGTATAGGACCATATCAGCTCCCTCAACCTTTCATTTACGGCATTGGGAGAGAGGGACTTCTTGGGGAGGTCAAACCCCAAAATGGAATACATTTTCTCATTTGGGAAAGGATTTAAGGGACGAAATAGGTGCCTCAGATTTCCATAAGTTTTCAGCTGCTCTTTTTTTTTGTCTCTTAAAATCCCCCCCAAACCTTTTCAAAACAATCAACAAACAGGCAAAACAAAGCAGTTCACTCCTACAGTTCTGATTTCCTGAGGTAAAAACAAACAAGGCCCTGCAAAAAAAAAAACAACCCAAAAAACCCACAACCCACTTGCTTAATTTGCTTGGCATAGATAATCAGGACAATGAATTCTGATACCGAACCATTAAGTACGCAGCCTTGAGTCATGAAGGACATACATGTGCAATGGAGGAATAGCAAATTTATTTATTTATTTATTTATTGGTGTTTTTTATATGCCGCCCAACTCCCGGAGGACTCCGGGCGGCGTACAACAGAAAAGAAATACAAGAAACCAATATAAATAAGCATTAAAAACAAATATAAAAATTAAGAACATCTTAAAAACATTTAATATCCATTCAGCTTCATACATACTTGGGGGTGAGCTCAAATGGATTAAGCTCTACCCCCAGCCTGCAGGAAAAGCCAGGTCTTTCTGGGCATTTCTTTCCTTCCCCTTCTCATCCAGGTTACCCATCAGTCATGGTGCTGATTTCCCTTGGGGGCACCATCATTAAGTTCAAAAATGCGGAGTCAGTGGTGACAAACCTCCTTGCAGAGAAAGGAGGAGGTGGTGATCGTAGGAGTTTTGTTATACAACCTTTGCTATCTTTTAAGCCATCCCTGATGAGCTGAAGGTAGCAGCTGTACCCCTTAGGGAGATGCCGTAATGTATCTAGTGCGTACTCATTCCCTCGGTGCCAATAATCCTCCAGCAATGGTGCATAATGAATTCCAACAAGAACAGCAGAACCTTATCAGCCAGGTTAAGCTGCGTGTGACTTAAAAGAATCTCATGGAGCAGAAGCAACTTCAATTCCACGTTGGACCATCATTTATATTTATAAGTGCTGGCCAATCTTAATTTCAGCAAAGCAATTTGCAGACTGAGAAACTTTGGGGGTGGGGGTGGGGAGAACACGGTGTACTTCTATGTGCTGCACGGTTCTTCCAAGAAACCAAAATTCATCCCAGAGTCATGTCATGACCCACTCTTTTGCTAAGGTAGTCCTCGACGTATGACCACAATTGTGGTGCAGTGGTTAGAGTGCGGTACTACAGGTGACTTCTGCCGGCTGCCTGCAATTTGACGGTTCAAATCTCACCAGGCTCAAGGTTGACTGAGCCTTCCATCCTTCCGAGTTGGGTAAAATGAGGACCCAGATTGTTGGGGGTAAGAGGCTGACTCTGTAAACCGCTTAGAGAGGGCTGTAAAAGCACTGCGAAGCGGTATATAAGTCTAAGTGCAATTGCTATTGAGCCCAGCAATTCTGTAGTTTAAGTGAGACATTCGTTAAGTGAGTTTTGCCCCATTTTCTAGCCCCCCATTCATTAAGTGAATCCATGCAGCTGATAACTTAATAACCCAGTTGTTAAGTGAATCTGGCTTCCCCATTGACTTTGCTTGTCAGAAGGTCGCAAAACCTTGGGACACAGCAACGGTCATAAATATGAAGCAGTTGCCAAGCATCTGTATTTTGATCACGTGATCATGGGGATGCTGCAGAGGTTGCAACTGGGAAAAACGCTCATAAGCCACATCTTTCAATGCCGTCATAACTTTGAACGGTCACTAAATGAACTGTTGTAGGTCGAAGACTGCCTATACTTGGAAGCAACCACTTTCAAGCAACTCTTTCCAGTTGAAGGACTTATTTTCATCTTTTATTCCAATAATAATAATAATAATAATAATAATAATAATAATAATAATAATAATAATAATAATAATAATAATAATAATAATAATAATAATAATAATAATAATAATAATAATATAATGTAATGTAATGTAATGTAATATAATATAATATAATATAATATAATATAATATAATATAATATAATATAATATAATATAATATAATATAATATAATATAATATAATATAATAATATAATATAATATAATATAATATAATATAATATAATATAATATAATATAATATAATATAATATAATATAATATAATATAATATAATATAATATAATATAATATAATATAATATAATATAATATAATATAATATAATATAATATAATATAATATAATATAATATAATATAATATAATATAATATAATATAATAATTATTTATTTATTTTGTGAGATTTATATACCGCCTCACAGTGCAAGCACTCTCTAAGTGGTTTAAACCAGTAAGCAATGTATATTTATATTGCCCCCAACAATCTGGGTCCTCATTTTACCTACCTCGGAAGGATGGAAGGTTGAGTCAACCTTGAGCCGGTGAGATTTGAACCGCTAACCTGCGGATCACAGTCAGCTAAAATGGCCTGCAGTACTGCCTCTAACTGCTGCGCCGCCTCGGCTCTTATAATAATATAATAACAGAGTTGGAAGGGACCTTGGAAGTCTTCTATTCCAACCCCCTCCTTAGGCAGGAAACCCTACATCACTTCAGACAAATGGTTATCCAACAACTTCTTAAAAAACTTCCAGTGTTGGAGCATTCACAACTTCTGGAGGCAAGCTGTTCCACTGATTAATTGTTCTAACTGTCAGGAAATTCCTCCTTAGTTCTAAGTTGCTTCTCTCCTTGATTAGTTTTCACCCATTGCTTCTTGTCCTACCCTCAAGTGCAATGAGTAAATCTACTCTGTTTCTGAGAGTAGTTTCTGTCAAGGTGTGCAACATCTAAATATATTCTACTTAGTTTGAACCTGGAACTGTTATCACAACATGTAGAAAATAGTCAAGTATGAATAACTTTGCTCCAGCCCACAAATTAGTTCAGGAAATCAGAATCAGACTATTTGCTTTAAAATGTGGATCCTGCAAACTGTTCCTCCCTGCATCTATTGTAAGAGAAAGGACATTTCATTTCCACTGGGAGCCAAGACCTAAAATGGATCAATCGATCGATTTTGCTTAGGATCGTTTTCAGACATGAATGTTCCTAGGACGCTCTATTTCCATTTCCAATCTTCAGTTCCTTTTGGGGGGGGGGAAATATCATCTGCATTTTAAATTTTAATCACGACACTCACATTTTGCCATGCATTTTTGGTCTAAAAGATGCCCTTTTATGTTCCCTTGGATACTTTTTCTTTTTAAAAAAAAAGAAAAAAGAAAGAGAGAAAACAAATGACAAAAGGCAGAAACATGTGAGAACGCAAAGATAACTGCCTCCTAAATCCGCATCTCTGTCTAGGAAGTGCAAATGAGGTAGGATCATTAAAATGCAGAAATAACAAAATTCTTGCATGCCTGTATCTTAGACCCAGAAGTGTCGGAAATGTCTGCTTGAGGCTTGTTTGCTTGGAGAAATAGCTGGCCCAAAGAAGCTGGGACACACTCCAGTAAAACGCTGAGCAGATGTCTGGTGAACCCCAGGGGGGTGGACTTGAGAGCCTTACTGGCATTGCACCTAAACTAAGGAAGAGGGGGACAAAAAAAACCCAACAGAGCAGGTTATTTCCAACCCATGGGGACTGTGGGTGGATAGGATCACGCAGAAATAGAAAACACGTTGGAACATCTTTTCTTATAACTGTTCTAACGTTGCCAAGACCAACTGGGTGAGCAGAGAGATATCTCAAATGAAAGCCGAGGTAAGTGATGTTCCTTCCAGGCTCTTGGCAACTGAGCTGTTACTGACTCCTCTTCTTAAACTTTCAGCCAAACCTCGCAAACCTGAGTCTGCAACAGCTCCTTGCAAAACTTTGATGTGGGATGACAACATTCCGCCGAAATGAAGAAATGCCAAAGTATTGTGCGCATTTCACACTAGACAGCATGCTTGGTTGGGCAAAGAGAAAGCCGGAGAAAGATCAATGTTGAACTGCAGAATACTTGTTTTTCACGCAATGGGTCTTATGGTAAATCCCTTTTGTGCTTGGCCGAAAGGTTTAAGAAGCAGGCGATGTAAGTTACGTGCTATGCCTCGCATCCTAAAGGCCTGCTGTCACTCAAGGCAATCAGATCACTTGGATTATTATACCCTAATTGGATTATTTTACAACATGCTGTAAGACAGCTTCCTGTTTTCTTAAATGCATAGCTTTGTACCTTCAAAGAGTCTTCTTTCTAAAAACAACAACAACAAAAGGCACACATTTTGCTTATTACGTTGCATGATGGTGCCTTTGCCACCAATCTGGAAGCTCCAGATCAGCTTCAGGTATATCATATATCTCCCAACCAGGTAGGCAAGCAAAACTGGAAAATTGCATATTACACAAAAGGTACACTGGAGATTGCATGAAATATCTGGGATATTACTCAACAAAATTGAGGCCTTCCGCCTTTCTTCTCTTGGGTCATCTCTTACTCTCTTTGAAAATTTTACCAGAAACATAAGAAAGAGGACCTGTGGCCTTCCAGGTGAGATACAAAAAAAAAAGCTGCCTTTTTTCTTTCCCCATTTCTGAAAATGTAAGCCTTAGGGGTAAATTTCCTCTTTGTTGTTTTGCTAATAGAGCAATGTCTTTGTGGTTGAGGTCAAACAAGGAGGCATGGCTGGTTGTGCAAGGATGCCTCTGTGAAACAATCTCATTCCTTATGAGTTATTTTAGATGGAGAGAGGAGGTTAAAGGACAAAATAACTCCTTGGTTAAGCCTTGTTGAACTGTAATGCCTACGTTTTATACCTATTTTGCCAAAGATATAAATGCAGGCTGCTATGCCGCCAAAAGTCAGAATAATTGTTTCTAATCTTGGCTGAGCAGTCTGGAGGGAGCACCCGGAGTCTAAAAGCAGAACTAGAAATTGGATTATTTGTCCATTTAGCAGAGGGTTGAAAGGAAAGCAGTAGAGGGCAAACTTGACTTAGATGGAACAAGCTGGCTACATCCCATGTTCCCAGCATTTTGAATTCCAAAGCTTGGTTGAATAAAGAGATTGCAATCGAAGAGGGGAGGGGGGGGGAGAAGGAGGCATAAGCATCATGCCAAAGAGTCATCCCTAACAGTTGTTCTTTCTTTAGAAGTTCTCACTTCCTTAAAATAAGTTCTTGCTTGGAGTAACAGCACAACAATTTTTCCTTTGCCCCCATAACTAAAATTACAAGTCCCAACTGCCAAAGCCAACTGTCAAAAACATTAGTATCTATTCCTTGTTAAAGAGAAGGCAGTATATCACAAGGTAAGGGAATATTGTTCCATTTTGTTCAATGTGTTCTCAAACGCCGCTGCCATAAAACATGGCAATGCTTTTGATAAAACTTTTGGGTAAGTCCATGAAATGGAGTAAAACTAATAATAGAAATGGGAATGGCATTTCAGTACAGAGTAAGGTGACTGGACTATTATTTTAGGACCCATCCAGTTTGTAAGTTGTACCTTCAACGTTTTTAGATCAAGGGACCTAATAACCCCGTGTTGAGTGACTCCAATTGATTAATGAATTATGCCATCAGTTGGCTTGTCAACCCAATAAAGAATTGGATCTCATTCTGGAAAACATGACCCCCCTCAATTCAGAATAGACTGGAAAGGACCTTGGAGGTCTTCTAGTGCAATCCCCTACTCAAGCAGGAGACCTTATACCCGTGATAGCGAACCTATGGCACGGGTGCCACAGATGGCATGCGGAGCCATATCTGAGGGCATGCGAGGTATTGTCCTATGTCAGCTGATTTTCGGCCTTCTGGAGGGAGTGTGGGAGGCTGTTTTCGCTCTCCCCAGGCTTCAGGAAAGCCTCTGGAGCCTCTGGATGGTGAAAAACGGACCCAACAGGCCTATCGGAAGTTCGAAGGCTTCAGTGAGGCCTGTGTGCATGCACCGGGGGGCGGGGGCAGTGTGTGTGGGGGTTGTGTGCGCATGCACAGGGGGAGGGCATTGCATTATGGGTGTGGGCACGCACGCGCACACTATCACGCACGCTTGCGCCCTTTTGGCACCCGAGCAAAAAAAGGTTTGACATCACTGCCTTATACCATTTCAGACAAATGGCTGTCCAGTCTCTTCTTAAAAACCTCCATTGATGAAGCACCCACAACTTCTGAAGGCAAGTTATTCCACTGATTAATTGTTCTCACTGTTAGGAAGTTTTCCCTTAATTCCAGGTTGCTTTTCTCCTTGATTAGTTTCCATCCATTGTTTCTTGTCTTGCCTTCTGGTGCTTTGGAGAATAGGTTGACCCCCCTCTTCTTTGTGGCAGCCCCTCAAATACTGGAACACTGCTCTTATATCACTCCTAATCCTTCCTTTCACTAGACCAGACATAGCCAAATATTTACACCTAGTTTGCAAGTGATATTCCTGATTACACTGCATTTCTCTTCACACCTTTCTTCATGTGAATAGAATAGAATAGAATAGAATAGAATAGAATAGAATAGAATAGAATAGAATAGAATAGAATAGAATAGAATAGAATAGAATGTTTTATTGGTCAAGTGTGATTGGACACACAAGGAATTTGTCTTGGTGCATATGCTCTCAGTGTACACTTTCCTTGCTGCTCTAAACTGATTACAAAATTCAGAAGAGTGGAATGGCTATTTCTGGTCATTGATGGTTAAAATGTGAACTGAACAAATATCTCCTCTGCAAATGTTCTTCTCTGCAAGAAGAGCCAGTCACCTGCTCAGTCTCATTTTGACATTGGCTGATGGCGCATGTTTGGAATGGCCAAAGATGAAATTCTGTGGGAACTCCGCGGAGAATTTATTTACAGCGACCACCTGCACAATGTTCTTTTGTAATTCCTCCCTGAAAATATTACAAACAAGCTCTGCAGCAGATTGTGGCAAGGTCTGCCCTGGCAGCTGGTGGAGCTCATTTGTAATGTCAGATTCTGGAAATTAGCCAATGGTCCACCACTCAGGCAGTAGATAATTTCTATCTACCCTTGTTCAACGCTGACCACCTTCACCGATGAACAAATCTGAAGGCATTTAGCGGCAACTTTTCCAATTAACAAGTTCGATTCAAAAGTATCAGCTTTTGTGACTTCACTTCGTCAGGTGCCTAGAGTGGCCAGGCTGACGGAGGACTTAAACTGGGGTGACGCCAAGAAAAAGGGAGGGGAGGAAAGGTTGGTTATGCAGATGCAGGTTACACGTGAGCTAAATTATCTGTGCCTTATCGATTAGCAATTGTAATGTGTTTTTTTTTAATGGGTTTGTTTTGAGATTGCCTGAAACTTTTTGATGTATGTGAGTTCATCAACCTCTTGTTCAATGATGGAATTAAAGACTTGTTTCTCCAAAATGATCACTTTTAGGTCGTCACTTTTGGGAAAAAATGATCTTAACTCCACTATTTTTGGAAAAGCACCTTTGGAACACCCATGACCTGGATGCAGGGGCGGGTTGCTTACTTGCCTTTGGGCGCACGCACGCTCTCTATGCGCACGTGCCCCCTCACGTGATTTTGCTTCTGTGCATGCGTGGAAGCAAAATCTCCCAAAAATTCACCAAAAAAGATGGCGACGCGCGCAACAGACCAGCAGAGAGGGCTCTGGAGCGGTCGCGTGCAAATTAAGCAATCGGCCGCTCCCTACCGGAGCTCTGCACAGGACAGCTCCAGCAGGAACCCACCTCTGCCTGGATGACTGAGAAGGTCCATTGAGTTTCAGGTAAGATGGGGATGTCTTCTGTTTTTTAGAATAGAGGTCAATTTATTTATTTATTTATTTATTTAGGAGATTTATATTGCCGCCTATTCGCATATGACGACTCAAGGCGGCTTACAAGAATATAAAAACATCATATAAAAAAACAATAAAATGAATAAGAGAATCATATAATAAATTAATAAAATAATAAAATAAAATAAACCCCCACTCCCTGCCCCGGCAACAACACATCATACAAGCCATTTAATGGGCTCCATCCCGCTCTGTGTTCCCCAGGCCCGCTGGCAGAATCACGTCTTCAGTGCCTTCCGGAAGAGTGTTAGAGTGGGGGCCATTCTAATCTCTGGGGGAATGATGTTCCAGAGAGAGGGAGCCACCACAGAGAAGGCCCTTCTTCTGGGTCCCACCAGGTGTATCTCCCTCGGGGATGGGACCCGCAACATTCCTTGCCTCCCCACTCTGGTGGGTCGGGTAGATGTGATCGGCAAGAGACGGTCCCTCACATCACCTGGTCCCAAGCCATGAAGGGCTTTAAAGGTGACAACCAGCACCTTGAATTGCATCCGGAAGCAAATCGACAGCCAATGCAGCTCTCGCAGGAGAGTGGATACATGTGCACACAGAGATCTGCACAAAACCATGCGGGCCGCTGCATTTTGCACCAACTGGAGCTTCCGGATGCTCTTCAAGTTCCTACTCCTGTTTCTAAACCAACCTGGATGTCATACTTCTCTTTTTCTATGGATGGGTTTAATGGTTGCATGACTTGCAACAATATTTTATTAGCATGTAAAACCATTAGATTATGGTCCAGCACTTGGAAGAGTTGCATGTGTCATTTTTTTGGCAACCCCCCCCCCTTTTTTTTCTTTCTTTCCTTTTTTGGACACAATTGAGATGAACACTAGCCGTTTCCAATATTTTAGCCGTATTTTGGACACAAGTTTGTAATTGCTGCTGGGTGCTTTTTGCCAGAATACAGGCAGGTTGCTGAGCACCCAACATGCAATCGCGTGACTGCTGGATGGAACAGATGCTGGAATTTTGAATCTGTTGCTATTATTAAGTCATTAAGTGACAGGTCATTAAGCGAGGACTACCTGTTTAATAGTCCGGAAGTTCTCTGTCTCCTGTTTCTGAACTGAATTGAACTTTTTTTCTTTTCTTTTTCAGGGGGAAGAATGGGGAAACATCTGTGCACTGTTTTGCAACAGTCTTAGATTGTCTCAGGCAATCTGAGGCAACCTTGGTTGTTCTAGCAGTCACACTAGATGTCAGCCCTGTATCATAAGTAATAAAATCGAATGCTGAAATTTGACATTCAATTTCTTGAAACCTTTCCTCATTGAATAGATTGGAATTTGTGGCTGTTTTTTCTCATGCTTTACAACCCCTTTAGAGCTTTTTTGGAAGGGATTTTTTTCAATTTACCTTATTATTGAGGTAAGGTGATAGACGGCTTTGTTGTTTTTGTTATCACCACCACCACCATCATCCTCTTATCTTGATTACCTAGTTCAGGGGTCGGCAACCTTAAACACTCAAAGAGCCACAAAGGTCCTAACCGGAAGCCCCCCGTTCAATTCTCGAGCCGACTGGAAGTCCGGTTCCCCCACCATAGAATCTCCTCCTAGCATGACATCATTTTTTCCTCTGCCAACCGGAAGTCCGGTTCCTCCCACAACAGAGTCTCCTCCTAGCACGGCATCCTTTTTCCTCTACCTGTACTAACCAAAAGCCCTATCAATTGTGGAGCTGACGGTGACAGGGAGCCGCAGCAGAGAAATGAAAGAACCACATGTGGCTCCAGAGCCGCGGGTTGCCGACCTCTGATGTAGTTTTGTGACCTAAGTGTAGCTCACAAAATTATCCACCTCAATGTCCTACCCGTTAACGACTATTTCAGCTTCAACCGTAATAATACACGAGCTCACAATAGATACAAACTTAATGTAAACTGCTCCAGACTTGATTGCAAAAAATTCAACTTCAGCAACAGAGTTGTCAACGCCTGGAACACTTTACCTGACTAAGTAGTTTCTTCCCCAAACCCCAAAAACTTCAACCTCTTATTATCTACCATTGACCTCACCCCATTCCTAAGAGGTCAGTAAGGGGCGTGCATAAGCGCACAATCGTGCCAACCGTTCCTGTCCTGCCCTATGTACCCATATAATCATACCTCTTTTACTCTTATTCATGCTTGTAATATTACATATATATTCAATCATGTTTTACTGTTTGTACTGTGCTTATAATCATATATGCTTGACAAATAAACAAATACAAATAGTTCTTGATTTCCTAGTTCTTGAATGAAAAAGTTTGGGGAAAATGCCTTCTCCCACTGGGAATGTTTTGGATGGTAGGAAAACTGCAAACCATAGAAGCAATTGCACAAAAGAGGATAGACTCCTTGCATTCACAAGCTCAGCCACCCTTTAAAATGTGTACGAATCCCACACCCTGTCCATAAAAATTGCTTCATTTGCCTTTGAAAAATAGTGTTAAAAGCAATTTCCTTCCCATTAGGTTGACTGAGAATAATCAGGGGGAAAAAAAACCGTATCAAAAATACATTCACCCAGCTGTACTTAAACAAGTCTCTAATGGCAGTGAACAATTCTAAGGAACCTCTCGTGGTTAAGGGCACCTGGCAAACAGACCATAGTTCTCCCTCTGCTAAGAATGACTGTATTTGTTGAACTTGGCATATGCATATGGTTGAAAAATTGTGCTATAGATTAGGGGATAAGAAACTGGCTTTGTTTCATAAATTGGTTATAAAGAACTTCAGATTTAAAGTATTACAAAGCAGGAGAAATCGAAACAGATTCATATTTCCATGTTCTGGGCATTTTATAATCTTGAGGGAATAGACAGACAGCTTACTGGCTGGATAAATTTCCACCAACCAAATCCAAATGGAAATTCTTCACTCTAGTCTATCATCAGGACTTTTCTCCTATTCTTTAACCCAAACAATGGGCTTGCTTAACAACCAGGGTGCTCGCTTAGCGACCAGTAAAAATTGGATTGATCCCATGATGATCTGCTTAATGATTGGCATGACTTTAGAATATTAGAATAGAATAGAGCTGGAAGGGGCCTTGGAGATCTTCTAGTCCAGCCCTCTGCTCAAGCAGGATAATCTGTACTATTTCAGATAAGTGGCTGTCTAGTGTCTTCTTATAAACTTCCACAACACCCACAATTTCTGAAGGCAAGCTGTTCCACTGGTTAATTGACTTATGACCATAATTCTAAGCTCAATTAAGACTGTAAGTCAAGGTCTACTTGTAGTGTGTGTGTGTGTGTGTGTGTGTGTGTGTGTGTGTGTGTGTGTGTGTGTGTGTGTATACAGAGAGAGGGGGGATTAGATAGATATGGATAAGGATTAGGATAGGGATAGGGATACGGATATAGATGATATAGATATAGATTATAGATAGATAGATAGATAGATAGATAGATAGATAGATAGATAGATGGATGGATGGATGGATGGATGGATGGATGGATGGATGGATGGATGGATGGATGGATGGATGGATGGATGGATGGATAGATGGAGAGATGGAGAGATGGAGAGATGGAGAGAGAGAGATAGAGAGATAGAGATAGATAGATAGATAGATAGATAGATAGATAGATAGATAGATAGATAGATAGATAGATAGATAGATAGAGATAGATAGAGATAGAGATAGATAGATAGATAGATAGATAGATAGATAGATAGATAGATAGATAGATAGATAGATAGAGATAGATAGATAGATAGATAGATAGATAGATAGATAGATAGATAGAGATAGATAGATAGATAGAGATAGATAGATAGATAGAGATAGATAGATAGAGAGATAGATAGAGATAGATAGATAGATAGATAGAGATAGATAGAGAGATAGAGAGAAAGAGAGAGAGAGAGAGAGAGAGAGAGAGAGAGAGAGAGAGAGAGAGAGAGAGAGAGAGAGAGAGAGAGAGAGAGAGAGAGAGATGTGGGTGTGGGTGTGGGTGTGGGTGTGGAGGTGGAGGTGGAGGTGGAGATGGAGATGGAGATGAAGTTGAAGATCTAGATGAAGATAGATATAGATAGATAGATATAGATAGATGATATAGAAATGAAGATAGAGATGAAGATAGAGATAGATGAAGATAGAGATAGAGATAGAGATATACCCACAAAAAACACAGGCAGCTTAAGACTTGTTTGTAGTGATGTCTCTCTATTCTATTCCAGTTTTTCTAGTATTTATAATAAATTAGCTTTATCAAGGCACAATTGCATTTGCATCTTTATATACTAGGTGTCACACAGGTGTAAATTCTGACTACAACCAGATATTTAATTGGATGAAACTAATATTTGAATACTTACAGCCCCGACCTTCTCTTCCTTTGTACCTACATGGCTAAATACACATGTATAGACACATAGTTCAAATTCATTTCTCGTACTGATGCAATGGTTATATCTGGCTAAGATGCTGTAATTGCAGAACAAATCTGATCCTAACTAAATATAATCATATCTGATGTCAAGATAGGGCAATCAACTATTCCTTGCCGTGCCAAAAAAATAAATAAATCCTAAAGCGCATATGGATTCTGAAGTCTTGTTAACTTTAGTAGATATTTATTTGCTGTGTACTGCTCTTCAAAAGAAAGAAAGAAAGAAAGAAAGAAAGAAAGAAAGAAAGAAAGAAAGAAAGAGAAAGAGAAAGAATTTTTTCAAGTCAGCTTCTTAGTAAGGATGCTTAGGTTTGTGGATTCAGTGGCATTCTTCACTGACCACGTTTTTCATATCTCCAGAGGTATTATACGAAACAATCAATAATCAAAACCTTTCATTTCACCCCAAAAAGTCTTTCTAGTCTTCTCATCCTTATCTTCCTTTCAA
This sequence comes from Diadophis punctatus similis, assembly GCA_023053685.1. Lineage (NCBI taxonomy): Eukaryota > Metazoa > Chordata > Lepidosauria > Squamata > Dipsadidae > Diadophis > Diadophis punctatus. The sequence goes on along the minus strand of JALIGW010000020.1, from coordinate 4,999,473 downwards.
GCCAGCCTTCCTGACTACCTGCTTATCTCCCTCAGCCTGTGCTGTCCCTGAACTTGTTCCTTAATAGCTTATCGCAGTCGGCAAGTCAAGATTTTTGGAAGCTCTCCATGCATCGGGGAGATCTTGCTTACACTCCCTTATCAGCGCTTCCCAGATTAAGGAAAAAGATCTGGTTCAGTTTTGAAAATTCTTTAAATCAGATACTGTAGATTATGGTAACCAATAGTGTTTCTGAAAATGCTGATTTGTTTAATGCACTTCCTTTGCTCTGCCTTTTTTCCATTTCTCTTTCTTTCTCCTTTTCTTTCTCCCTTTCTTTCTTTCTCCCTTTCTTTCTTTCTCCCGTTCTTTCTTTCTTTCTTTCTCCCTTCCTTTCTTACTCCCTCTCTTTCTCCCTTTTTTTCTTTCTCTCTCTCTTCTCTCTTTCTTTCTCCCTTTCTTCCTTTCTCCTTTCTTTCTCCCTCTCTTTCTCCCTCTCTGGCAAGGCCAGTCAGGCCAGGGCCTTTCAGGATTAGGACAGCTTGTAGACAGGGAGGAACAGGGGCAGGATGAACATTAGAGACAGAGCTCAGGCGAGGAGCAAGGAGCAAGGACCACCCCCTCCTGATCCGAAAGCACGGAGAGTGGAGAGAAGGCAAGAACACCGCAGACTGAGCAGGCGAGAAGAGTGCCCTGCCCATCTTCACAAGGCACACCTGGGGAATGAGACTTAAGGAGACACTGTGGGGAGGAGCATTTGTCGGGAACAAACATTGAGTTCCTGAAGTGTTGACTGCTTCCCAAGAGTCCTTGCATTCTTTCTGGCTTTCTGAACTAATTACCTGGATCCGTTGCTTCTTGAACTCCTTGATTTGCCCTGCTGGATATATTGCTGTGCAGCCTTGGTGTACACAGTGCTGGGCTGGACTATTTGCAGCCAGAGGCTGTTTGAGGTGTGTGTGTGTGTGGGGGGTTGACATCACTTTGCTCTGGGACTGGCCAGAAATGTGGGAGCAATAAAGGAGCAGTTTGAACTGCTAGCTGTTTGTGTTATCTCTGTGCCGTGCCCTGGGTCACCACACTGTCCTTTGTGCCCTGATCAGTGTACATTTTGGGACCTCATGGCAGTGCGACAGAACACAATTAATGTTGCTAGTTTCTGGGCAAGACCTATTATACATATTTTCATCTTGTATTTTATATTTTAAATTTTATGTCATGTAGCATGCCTTGTTTTAATTGTGATGCTTCAGACGCGAGTAAACAAACAAATTCTACATCGTGTAAAGATTCTTACTGCACCACAAACCCTTCACAGAAGCTTAGAGCTTGAGTCAAGGGTGTTGCGGGCTCGCTCCCAAAATGCCAGGGCTGTTTCTCATTTTATTTCTTCCTTTCCACAAAGACTTGGAGTAATCCTTCTCCCACTCAACCCTGCCCTGCACAAAGCCTGCCCATCCTGATATCCGATTCTCAAGGTTTTTGCAAGCGGGAATCTGACACCAGTCAGTCGCTTTAAAATATTACTTACGAAGGTGGGTTGTGTTCTATCTGCTTGCAGCACGCTGGAGAGAGCAAAGCTGGATTGTGCTGTTTCTACAAGAAACAGATCAGGTTTAGAGCGAAAACACCTTATTAATAGTCAGGATTCCTTAGACGTTTTCTTTTCTTTTCTTTTTTTAAACAAGTCCCCCCCCCCCATATAAACATACATATTTTGTGGACAGTACATTGACTGGGTTAAGTCTTTTTAAAACAATGTTAACAATAATAATACAATGCTATTCTCTTTTCATAATCTTTTATCATTTTCCCATTAATTCATTTAAACATAAATAACATTTCTTTATGCCATGTATTTGTTCCCCTAGTACAGTGATGGCGAACCTTTTTTGGCTCGGGTGCCAAAAGGGTGCATGAATGCGCGATAGTGTGCACGTGCGTGCTCACACCCATAATGCAATGCCCTCCCCCCGCATATGCACAACCCCTGTGCTGCCACCCCCGCACATGTGCACAGGCCTCACTGAAGCCTCCGGACTTTTGGTAGGCCCATTTGGTCGTTTTTCACTGTCCCCAGACTTCAGGAGGCTTTCCTGAACCCTGGGGATGGTGAAAAACGGCCAAAAAGAAGGCCGAAAATCAGCTGGCCATTGCGCACATGTGCGCTGGAGCTGACATAGGGCAATGCCTCACGTGCCTTCAGATATGGCTCCAAATGCCACCTGTGGCACCCGTGCCATAGGTTCACCAACACTGCCCTAGTAAATGCTATTATTAACTTCCATCCAAATGAGTAGGATTATTAATGCCAAATATTAACAATATTAAATCAATCCCGGGAGTGTATCTCAAAGTCCCCACAATTTCCAATCCATAATATAGAAATTTCCAATATATTTTAACACACTATAAATATTAATAATACCACAAATTTCCTAATCCTAAATTTCCATCTACTGATCTTAACTTTATATATATATATATATATATATATATATATATATATATATATATATATATATATATATATATATATATATATATATATATATATATATATATATATATATATACATACTATTTTCCCTATTAGTAATTTCTTATATTTTCTTATTATCCATCATCTCTTAACCTTTTGGCATGTTAACAATAATAATAATACAAATCAATATGTATAGTCTTAGTCTTCCAACTTCAACAATGCTATTCTCTTTTCATAATCTTTTATCATTTTCCCATTAGTTCCTTAGATGTTTTCCACATGCCTAAACTTTCCAGACGTTTGACTAGAAATATTGCTGTTTTCGTTCTACTCTGTAAGCATTTTAAAAGTATTAGGTCATAAGAGTCGAAAGACTCAAGATTTCTAATTTATAAGCATTAGACTAATACTGTTGTGCTTGAAGACGTATGCATCTATTGCTGTTACTTGTGGTATACTTCAAACAGTCTGGAGATTGATTCAATAAACCATTGTCTGCTTGCTATTTTACAGAAAGGAAATTTAGAGGTTGTAATTGGCCAGTCTTATTACTGAAATGTGCGCAGTTCATGGGTCACTGAAATTTATGAGTTTGTTTACACAGGGGAAAAGATATATTTTAACCTTTTCTATTGAATTCAAGAAGAAAGGATTAACTTGGGGATCAATTGAGTACTTTCTGTTTTTCACAGAATCGGTCTTCAGCGGTTGCACCTAGGAAGAATCTCAGGCAAGGAAGAACCGATTTCAGGTAGTCCTCAACTTATAACAGTTTGGTTAGTGACTGTTCAAAGTTGCATTGCTGAAAAAAGGGACTTCTAATCATTTTCCACATGACGGTTGCAGCATTCCCCATGGTCACATGATCAAAATTCAGATGCTTGGCAACTGACTCATATTTATGACGGTTGCAGTGTCCCAGGGTCATGTGATTCCCCCCCTTTGCGACCTTCTGACAATGGGGATGCCAGATTCACTTAACAACCATGTGACTAATTTAACAAGTGCAGTGTGTCAGGGTTCCGACGGATGCCCTAATTAAATCATGAGCCTCGAGCCAAGCTTCAAAAGAAATCCAGTTATTTATCAGGAGTTTCATGCCCCAATCATGACCCTGTTTCCCTTGTCCCCCCAGGGTGTGGCATCAATCACATTCACCAACCGAGCAATTTTGGTGGGTTGTACAGATCACTCCCCTCCAGCCACTGTAGGTGACCCTGGGAGACAGTCCTGAGAGAGATATGTCTGGAATGTGCTTCTGTTTTGGCTGTCGTGATGCTTTGTCAGTTTCCCATCCCCCCTTGCCTATGGCAACTCAAGAGCAAGCCAGGGATGCTTTCCAAGTTGACACAGTGATTCCCTTAATGGCTGTGGCAAGAAAAGTCATAAAATGGGGTGAAACTCACTTAGCAAATGTCTCACTTAGCAACAGAAATATTAGGCTCAATTGTAGTCATAAGTCGAGGACTACTCCTACAACCAGCCCCTGCCTGAATCCTAAACTGTCCCAATACAAACAGAAAGTACTAGATTGCTGCATACAGCAAGGATATGACAACTTGATAAGCAGGCTCACATAAACCCAGGGAATTTAAAGAACAATTGGACTGTCAAAAAAACAACCATCTAAAAACGGTTGTGAAATATGCCATTCCAATAACCAATACAAATTGAGTGCAGCACTGTTGGCTGGACTCATCACTACCTTCCTAAGATGAATGGGGTTTGCTATGCTCCATTGACCAGATTCCCTGTTAACCCGGTCTCTTTATCTTTGCACTAAAGTTTGCACCATAAACAGGTTTTGCATTTGGATGCATTGCTGGCTCTGTGGCTCCTGATAATTTCAGCTCCAATTTACCCACGAAAATCTACAATCGCTCTGCTGAACCCTTGCTAGTTTCTATAGAAGTTGAAAGCATAATTTGTCTCAATGTCTCTAACGGGCTCTTGGATTTCTTATTCTGGTGTACATTTTGTTCTATTTCATAAAAAGCAGAAAGACTTCAGGCAGCTCATTATTAGGTGATTATTACTGTTCCCAGCTGGTTAAAGCCATTCATTCATTACCTCCTGCCTTGAACCGGAATGAAACCATGTAAAAGGCTCCAACTTTTTGGATTAGAACCAGTTTGAGCCTTGGCTTCATTTGAAATCTGAGATGGTAGCGTTACCCATTTCATAGCTTGTGGTGGATGTGCTGTTGTGGGTTGATAGTCAAGTACTTTCTGATAAAGTTGTGAGGGTATCCGTCAGTGGTAGGTTCCTACAGGTGCGGTCCACTCTATAGCACCGGCAGCGGCCCGCTGGTGACGTCACAGTACCGGTGCGGTCGGTTGCCGGTGCCTGGGTGCCGCCATTAAAAAAATTTTTTTTTTACATTTTTTAAATTTTTTAAAATAATTTCTTCTGCACATGCCCAGAAGTCAAGCTTCCAGCACTGCGCATGCGCTGCCTTCCTACCCCACAGTGAGTCCAAGCAGGGGAGGATGGCTGAGGGAGTGTGTGAGACGCTGAAAGAACGGGCGGCAGCTATCTCCATTCCCCTCCCTTCAGCAGTCCGAGAAGCCACGAATACGCGGTGATGATCCCAGGCATTTTCACACGTTTGAGGCTTCTCGAGCTGCTGAGGGGAGGGGGAATGCGCGGCAGGACCTATCTCAGTTCCCCTCCCTTCAGCAGTCTAAGAAGCCATGCCCACCAAGTCACATGACCGGCAAGCCACACCCACAAAATAAGCCACACCCACAGAGTGGTAGTAAAAAAATTAGGAACCCGCCCCTGGTATCCGTTTAGTTGGAAGGTGTTGTATAGGCAGTCCGTTTCCTTTTTTCGGGTGTTGCAAGTTGCTGCAATACATTTCTACTCATTTGAATCATGTTCTTACACAACTCTTGTTGGAGTTTGGGTTGTTACTTTGGTAATGGAGCATTTGCTCAGGGGCTAGTTTATGATAGATTGATTTCTAATTTGCCATTGCAACCTCTGCTGAATTTTAAAATAACATCCATAAAGAAACAAACCCCACACTCACTAACACTGATGGGATTACCCAGTTGGGTAATGAAACATCTGCAAGTAAATAACCAAGATAACATCAAAGACTCCACAATTCAATCCCGAACAACAGATATTCTTTTTTATTGCTTTCTTTTCAATCTATGCCTGGGATTTTTAAGACCTCCGTCTACTACTAAACACATCTGAACTGATTTTTCATAATTGGGCAGGTTTAGTACCTGCTAGGGCCGTGATGGAAAACCTGTGGCATGTGTGCCCAAAGTGGCCCGCGAAGCCATGTTGCCCAGCACGCGCGGCCTTGCTTTTTAATTGGGCAGTACTGGGCTTCAGGATTTAATAGCCATGGTCTAAACCAGGGGTCTCCAACCTTGGCAACTTTAAGACTCGTGGACTTGAACACCCAGAATTCTGGGAGTTGAAGTCCACGAGTCTTAAAGTTGCCAAGGTTGGAGACCCCTGGACTCTAAACAATAGGATTCCTAACATTTGCTGGCATTTTCAGAAGCAAGACAGTTTCCTCTATAGACAACTGAACAGAAAACTCACTCTGTTCAGGCTGGTGTCCTGACTGTTGATTGGTTTTTAGCTAGCTGATTTCTGATTGGTGCAGGATAGTGAGCGCTGGTCTGATTGGTTCTTTTTTTAATGCCTGATCCTGACTGGTCATTTGGTGGTCTTGGTTCCTGATTGTCCCTTTGTTTATGCCAGCTTCTGATTGGTCATTTTTAGAATGCTGATTCCTGATTGTCTTTGTGCTAGGCTCTGGTGCTTGGTCTGTGCAGTGGAGTCCTGATTGGCTCCTCGTGCAAGCGAGTTTCTGATATCCTCATTTTTGGAGCTAATTCCAAAACCCATTTTGCCTCTGAAGATACAAGTCATAATTGCTGGCAAACTATCAAGAAATCTGTTGTCTAGACCATGGTTTCTAAACCCTGAACGGCAACAGTGCCCAACAGATACTGGTTGTGAATGCCTACACCAATATAAATTGCTTTAAGTTTTAGCATGTTGTGCAATGCTGAGTGTGTATGCAGTCTTTGTGTTTTATTATCCAGAGTCTGTGGTTTAGCATGCAGACAGAGCTTAACAGTTATTTTCCAAACGATGTTTTGTCTAAAGAGGTTTAAGTGCCAACCTAAAATGAACATTCCTAATTACAGTCTTCAAAATATTAAGGTTAGGGATTAGCATAGATGCAACTGTGACCTTTATATTTGACATACACCTAAACAACTTAGGTCTAATATATTAATAAATGCTTCTTCTGTATGCTAAATCAGGCACACAGAAAAAGTGGTAGATTTACCATATCTAAAGAGTTTTAAGACACCCTAAAAAAATGGTGACAAGGGCACATTTCATTATTAATCATGCACATTTTAGTCCATAACTTGACTAATTAAATTTGCACTTGAATAAAAATACTAGATCAGGAGGAAAATAAATGACCTTTTTTAGATTATCATATTTTTTTTTAAAAAAGAAATTTCCTGCTCTCTCTCTTTTTTTTAAAGCAAATATGTTTTTTAACAGGGTACTTATTATCTGCAGACTAGCAATGCCTGTGTCCACTCAACATGCTTACCCACCTGGTTTACTCATTTTGCTGGGTTCACACAATACCCTGGTTTCACATAACACGCTAAAAAGTGGTTGACTGATACATGGTGTGGTGTGCCAAGGAACAGACTTTTGGTTCTTCAAAATCTCACGGCTAGGTCTTTCTCAACTGTCTTGGGTCAGAAAAGAGACTGGAGGTCTTTTGTATGCAAAGCAGGTATTGAATTACTGAACTATAGCCTTTCAACAGCTGTGGCTTCTGTCACTAGTGCCACAAGTAAGAAAAAGCAGTTGTTGCAGCTGGTGGAACTTTCACAACTCCGAAGCAGCGTTTCCCAACTTGCATTGGCATCTCTGGGAGATAAAAAGCAATGTTGCGTGCATCATGACCCAGCCCTACAAATAATGCACACACGTGTATACACGTGTGTAGCAGCAACCAGGTGAGGAGTACAAAGACAAGTGTGTCTTGCCTACAGTCAAGCATGGTGGTGGGAATGTCATGGTCTGGGGCTGCATGACTGCTGCCGGCACTGGGGAGCTACAGTTCATTGAGGGAACCATGAATGCCAACATGTACTGTGACATACTAAAGCAGAGCATGATCCCCTCCCTTCGGAGACTGGGCTGCAGGGTAGTATTCCAACATGATAACGAACCCAAACACACCTCCAAAATGACCACTGCCTTGCTAAAAAAGCTAAAACCTTGCTAAAAAAGTAAAGGTGATGGACTGGCCAAGCATGTCTGCAGACCTAAACCCTATTGAGCATCTGTTGGGCATCCTGAAACAGAAGGTGGAGGTGCGCAAGGTCTCTAACATCCACCAGCTCCGTGATGTCATAGAGGAGTGGGAGGGGACTCCAGTGGCAACCTGTGAAGCTCTGGTGAACTCTATGCCCAAGAGGGTTAAGGCAGTGCCGGAAAATAATGGTGGCCACACAAAATATTGACACCTTGGGCCCCATTTGGATATTATCACTTAGGGGTGTATTCACTTTTGTTGCCAGCAGTTTAGACATTAATGGCTGTGTGTTGCGTTATTTTGAGGGGACAGCACATTTACACTGTTATACAAGCTTTATACTCACTACTTTACATTGTAGCCAAGTGTCATTTCTTCAGTGTTGTCACATGAAAAGATATACTTAAATATTTACAAAATGTGAGGGGGGTGTACTCACTTCTGTGATATACTGTATACCGCTTCACAGTGCTTTACAGCCCTCTCTAAGCGGTTTACACAGACAGCATATTTCCCCCAACAATCTGGGTCCTCATTTTACCCACCTCGGAAGGATGGAAGGATGAGTTAACCTTGAGCCTGGTGAGATTCGAACTGCTGAACTGCAGGCAGCCGGCAGTCAGCAGAAGTAGCCTGCAGTGCTGCACTCTAACCACTGCGCCACTGTGGCGAGCCGAGCCTCCATTCTTCTGGTTTTCTGGAAGAGAATTAAAATTTGGCTTTGCCAATTAGCATGGGGGTCTAAAAGTATGATGCAACCCTGGGGTGGGTTGGCGGCCTGCCCCCTTATTAACCTTCTAGCCTTTTGAATTTTTAAAAAATTTTTAAAAAACATTTAACTTGTTTTAAATTCAGGTTTTAAAGTATGCTTCTGTTCGTGTATTTATATAGTGTTTTAATGAAGTTGTAAACGGCCCAGAGTCACTTAAGTGAAATGGGCAGGGTAGAAATTAAATACATAATTAAAATTTGCTCTCCCTCAGATGTTCTGGGCTGCAATTTTCCTCACTTCCCAGCAATTGGGTCAATGGCCATATTGCCTGGAAATGAAGAGTGGAAATCAGGACCCACTCAGAAGGGGTCAGATGGGAATCTGGCTCTGTTTTATATAGGAAACCATTTTTAATTTAAATTTAGAAAATCTGTTGCCCCCTCCATCCAATGGACCCAACCCTGTTGGATCCCTTTTCTTGAAAACAACAACATCAGGCATCCTAAATTATCAGAAATTGGACTTGGAGGAAAAAAATGTCCACTGGTGCTTTCTCTTTGTCTAGACAATATTTCTCATTTGATACTTGCTACATCCAGTTCCAAAATAGCACCAGACATTTCTATTTTATTGAATTTTCATAGCTGGTTCACTTGTTCGTGAAAGATTTATTCAATTTTTCAGTATCAGAGATAACTCAGGTTCATATACAACCTGCCGTAACCTAATAACTATTATTTTGTTTTGTTTAAGTCTATCATTCATTTAGCAATAAAAATGCCACCATATTCCCAACTGTAATACAAAAAAAAAAAACACTGGTATAAACCGTAATTCTCATTATCCCATTATAAAAGTCCCAGATAATCAGGTGAGTCCTTGAATAAATGAATGCATTTCTTAGAGTGAGAAAGATAACATTTGTGTGACTGGCTCAACATCTTTAAGAGAGGATAAGCATGCATAAACAGATTTATGGTATGTACCTGACTCAGGCCCAACAAGTGATTGATAAGCTGCCAAGCTTAATATGTCTATCATAGCAGGTAGGAAAAAATGTAACAGATGAAGTGTTTTTTTGGCCTTGGGACACAATAATCAGGAGGCAAATCTTTATTTCTTGGATTTTATTTTTCCAGGTGAGGTTAGTCTGGCAGAGCAAAGCAACTCTGTACAGGTAGTCCTCGATTTGCAACTGCCATGGAGCCCAAAATATTTATTGCTAAGCAAAACATTTGTTAGGTGAATTTCCCCCCATTTTACGACCTTTTGTGGCCCCGTTGTTAAGTGAATCACTGCAGTGGTTCAGTTAGTAACATGGTTGTTAAGTGAATCTGTCTTCCCTATTGACTTGGTTTGTCAGAAGGTTGCAAAAGGGGATCACAAGACGGTCATAAATATGAGTCAGTTGCCAAGCCATCTGAATTTTGATCAGGTGACTGCGGGGGTACTGCAACGGTTATAAATATGAAAAATAGCCATGACCTTTCTCAGTGACGTCGTCACTTTGAATGCTCACTAAATGAACTGTTGGAAGTCAAGGACTGCCTGTACAGATCTGAGCAACTGTACAATTTACGCACGCTCAGTTTCCCAGCAATGCTTTCCAGGAAAGGTGATTTCAAGAGCTCAGGATGGTCTCAAGAGAAATTAAGCAAGTAAGTCACCTGCGATGCTTTCCAGGAATGTGAGGTGTCCGGGGACTGACAAGCTACTGGTATTCAGATTATAGTGTCGTCTTCTAGCATCTCCCTCGGGTTCGAACACAAGAGAAGCAGCTTCGTGGCCAAAAGAGAACCAGGATTATTAAGAGGGCGGGGAAGAGCCAGAATCAGACATGTTTATTTGCGCCACTGCAGCCAAAGTCAAGCTTCTAACCTCCAATTCTTTAACTGCAGCTCCAGGGAGAAGGTGGACAGGTTGCCAAGGTCTGCCGTGGCCTTCGCTCTTCTGCACCTACATCAGCCTGTTTTGCAGAGGTGAGTAGGCGAGAAGACGGATCTACCTGCTTTAAAAATTAGCTTTCAGCTGTTCTTTTTCTGCCCTTCGTTGGGCTTAGAAGGTCCAGCGAGTGGCCAAACTCAACCTGGCTTTTTAAAAAAGAAAGTCAATTAGGAAAGGATCACAAGGGATTTAAGGGCAGGACAGAGGTGGGTTCCTCCCGGTTCGGACCGATTCGGCTGAACCGGTAGCGACCCGCTGGTGATGTCACGATGATGTCACGGAACCGGTTCGGTTGGTTCCGGTCAGTGGGCACCGCCATATTTTTTTTTGAATTTTTTAAATATATTTTTTTTAATTTTTAATTTATTTTTTCTTCTGAGCATGTGCAGAAGCTGAGTTTCCGGCACTGTGCATGCAGTCACCATCTTGTTTTTGGCTTAAAAAAAAATTTGAATTTTTTTGCCACTGTGTATGCGCGCATGCGCAAAGTGCGCATGCGGCCATGCTGCGTGGGAAGAAGCAAACCGGCAGCGAGATAAGTTACAACCCACCCCTGGGGCAGGAGCAACGTGTCCAACATGGGAGGCCCTGCCAAAACCCCTGCCTTCTACCTTATACAGGTAGTCCTTGACTTATGACCACCATTGAGCTCAAAATTTCCATTGTTAAGTGAGACATTTGTTAAGCGAGCTTTGTCCCATTTTACCACTTTCCTAGCTGCGGTTGTTTAAGTGAATCCCTGCAGTAGATAAATCACTAACTTGGTTGTGAAGTGCTTGTTTGTCAGACGGTCCCAATATGATCTTTTGACACGCAAAGCCAATAAATACGAAGCAGTTGTCAAACATCTGGATTTTGATCACACGATCAGAATCAGAATGGGGATGCTGGAAAGGTGGTAACTCTGAAAAAGGGTCATAGGTCACGTTTTTCAGTGCCCTTGTAACTTTGGTCACTAAACGAACCATTGTAAGTCAAAAACTACCTGTATTTCTTAAGGGCAGAGGCCAGCAGTTTTGCCTTGCCAATCCTAGGGACCCCTAGAGACCCCTTCCTCCTTTATAGACTAGGTCAGTCTTGGACCACGAGCAGAGAGTTCATGCATGTACTGGATAATTGTGTATGTGTGTGTATGTGTGGAGGAGGGTATGTTTGCCTTGGAAGTGGGCAATGCTTAGTAAGGCTCCGTCAGCTGCCCTTCCATCTCATGGACTTTTCTCACCAGGGTAAACATAATAACAGAATAATAGAGTTGGAAGAGGCCTTAAAGGTCTTCTAGTCCAACGCCCTGCTCAGGCAGGAAACCCTACACCAGGGGTGTCAAACTCGCGGCATCACGTGATGTATCACAACTTTTTTCCACTTCACTAAACCGGGGGTGGGCTTGGCCAGCGCATGACACATCTGGCCCATGGGCCGTGAGTTTGACACCCCTGCCCTACACCACTTCAGACAAATGGTTATCCAATCTCTTCTTTAAAACTTCCAGTATTGGAGCATTCACAACTTCTGGAGGCAAGTTGTTCAACTGATTAATTGTTCTAAATGTCAGGAAATTTCTCCTTAGTTCAAAGTTGCTTCTCTCCTTAGTTTCCACCCATTGCTTCTTGTCCTACCATCAAGTGCTTTGGATAATAGTTTGACTCCTCCCTCTTCTTTGTGGCAGCCCCTGAGATATTGGAACACTGCTATCATGTCTCCCCTAGTCCTTCTTTTCATTAAACTAGACATACCCAGTTCCTGCAACCGTTCTTCATATGTTTTAGTCTCCAGTCCCCTAATCCTCTTTGTTGCTCTTCTCTGCACTCTTTCTAGAGTCTCAACATCCTTTTTACATGGTGGCAACCAAAACTGAATGCAGTATTCCAAGTGTAAGACATGGCTCTTCCTGCAGGCAGGGTTCTGAGACAATTTTACATCTGAGGTCTCCCCCATGTATGCATGGTGTTGTATGTCTTTTTTTAAAAACTTTTTTAAAATTGCTTTTAATGAGTTTGTTGTTTGTTGTTCTTTAAAATGCCGTATGCTGCCCTGAGTCCTTAGGGAGTAGGGAGGCATAGAAGAATTCTACGCTAAACTGCTTAATGTAAAATAGCGATACCGTTTTATGTGAGATGTCAAGTTTGGTTTTTTCTGTGGGTTTTGTTAGTTTTGTACTGTGTGTACTTTTTATAAAATCTGCATTTATTTTCATATATATATTTGTATATAGGTAGTTATGTTCATATATGTTTTGTTTTTCATATTCTATGTATTTTTAAATTTACTTAATAAAAATTATTTTAAAAAAAGAATTCCCAAATAATAAATAAAAAAATAAAAAAATAATAAAAAAATAAAGTAGCAGCAATCTTTGCCATCTCTCCTGCTACATAGAGAAGAAAAACTGAGCTCCCCAGAACAGTACGACTTTAGCAACAGAGTGGTCAATGCCTGGAACTCACTCACCTGACTCTGTGGTTTCATCACCAAACCCCCAAAACTTTACCCTTAGACTGTCCACTGTTGAGCTCACCTGATTCCCAAGAGGTCAGTGAGTAAGGGGCGTGCATAAGCGCACCAGCGTGCCTACCGTCCCTGTCCTAATGTTCCCTCTTATCAGTACCCATCTTATGTATATAAACAATGTTATATCTATGTATATTACCAACACATACTTGACATAAATAAGAAAATAAAATAAAATAAAATAAAATAAAATAAAATAAAATAAAATAAAATAAAATAAATAAATAAATAAATAAATAAATAAATAAATAAATAAATAAATAAATAAATAAATAAATAAATAAATGTATGTGGCTTTACCAAGGCCATTCCAAAGTGGCATTAACACTTCGCGTTATAACTGAGGCGGGCTGCCAATCCGCGGGTGTATTTTTTTTTTTTTTTTGCCCAGGCAAGAGCGGCCGGAGGAGGAGGGGGAGGAGGAGGATACCCTCTGCCTCAAAACACGCGGGCTTCCCCCTCGGTCACGGGTGGCGGGTGGCCCTCCTGCGAGCCGGCTGAGAAGAGCCACTTGACCTTCCGCCGCGCGCAAAAACGCCGCGCTCCTCCCCAGCTCCCCAGACGAGCTGAGCCGAGCCGCGGGTCCGCACCTCGCTAGGGCTGGGAGGAAGGACTGGCTGTGGCTCTCCGTGCCGCCTCTCGCCTCCGACGCTTCCCCCCAAACTTGTAAGGCTCGCAGCTACCCCCGCCTGCCCGCCTGCCTTCCCTTGGCCAGGAGTTGCTCTTTAAAGCCTACCCCGCTCGCCGCGTCAGTCCGTCGGTGTGCAGGCAGCGGCGGTAGGAGGAGCTCCTTCGCGAGAGGAGGAGGAGGAGGAGGAGGAGGCGGCCGGCGAGGCTCGGAGCTCGGGAATGGAGCGGCGGAGAGCGCGTACATGAGAGACGAGGCCGGCCAGCTCGCCAGTCGACGGGCAGCGAGGGAGAGAAAAAGGCTGAGGAGCCGCCGCTGTTGCTGTTGCTGCTTCGCTCCGGCTCCGCTTAGCCGCCGTCTCCGCCTCTCTTACCGCCGCTACTGCAGCCGGGGAAGCTCGGGGACTGGGAGAGCCAAGCCGAGGCGCGCCGGCCGGGCGGATCTCCGGGCGAGCGCTCCGCAAACTGTGGCTGAGCTGGAGCGCGCAACTTCGTTCGCTCTTCTTCCCTCCAACTGCGAGGGATGAAAGCTCTCCAGGCGGATTTGGCTCTGCTCTGCTTCTTCCTTCTCAGCCAAGGTAAGGAAGGGAGATTCCCTCGCCTTTGGGTACTTTGATTGTTATTTTCAATTTTTATTTTCCCCCAGCGGGGATCGAGGTTCGGGATGGGAAAGCCCCGCCGACCTGCGCTGGAAAGACAAAAGGGGAACGGGAGAAACTCCTGGCGACTTTCTGCCCGGAGCTGCTCTTGCGCCCTTCTCTGGCTCTCCCCGCGCTCCGAAGAGGAGAAGGAGACCCGGAGAAAGGAGGTGGTTTTTTTCCCTCCTCTTACGGACGGCTTTCATTGCTCGGCTTCCTTTCTTTCACCTTCTCCTAAAACCCGAGTTTGCGCTTTCCCCACGACCGTGAAAGCGGGTTCGGGGAGGCTTCTAAAGGTGCCCTTTTCTGTAACGTCTGGAAGAAGGAAAGGAGGGTCGCGGAGGGTTGCTGGACGTAGCAACGGCCCCTTCTTGTCCCCCGTTTGCTCAGAAGTATCGACCGGGGACTTTTTAAACGATCCTTTATTCCGCCATAAAGGGTCAACGAAGCGCTGCCCGCCCCCCGAAGCGTTTTTGTCTGGGATTTGCCGGTAGAGGTTTGGTCCTTCCTCCGGCGACTCCGTGGGTTTCGTTCAGGTGTCGGTGTCTCTTGGATACCCCGAGAACCAGCCGTGCGATTTTGGCTAGGGCAGAGAAAAAAATGCCTTCGGTTGGATTTTGGGGGCTTGAGCAGAAGAAGCCTGTAGGGTTAGGAAAGACGCGGTCTGGTTTGCTTTCAGGGGTCAGCATCCTTCGAGACAAACAAGGAAGGCGTGTGTGTCTGTCTGCAGGAGAGAGAGAGCTCAGAAACAGAGAAAAATCCTGTGCCTAAACTTGAATCCTGGCACAGTTTTCCTGCTGCAATCGCCTTGGCTTAGGAAAGCAGATCCGGGATAATTTCTGGAGGTGGGATGAACGGCTTGGATCTGGGATATTGGAAGGTCACCTGTGGAATTAGGGAGTTGGAATAACCTCTGCTTTTCATGCGCCCTAGAATAACATCCCATCCCCATGCCAAAACTGTGGTCCACCTGAGCCTTAAGGTGACAGCCACCTGTTCAAGCTTCCTGCTCTGGGAGCTTCGGTTCTTGGTGTTGTTGTTGTTTTGAAGAATCCAACAGGTTTGTCTGTGGATGAACTGAAAAGGCAAACTTAGGTGCTTGTGACTGCCAAAAGGTAACCCAAATCTATCATCCTTGTCTCCTTTGCTGGAAGTGCCAGACTGGGTAATTATCTCTGTGCTCCGCCGTTTCATTTTCATTTTATATTTTATTTTATTTGTGTAGGGTTAGTTCTCTTCTCCCCTTTTCTTCTTGAATATAGATCAGAATGGCTTCTTTTTTTTCCTCCTTTCCTTTTTTGAAATCAAAATATGCTTTTTTTAAAAAAAATAAGCTGGTGGGGCAAAGGCTGCTTTCCAAGAGGCCACGATTTGAGAGTGGGTCAGGTCCAGTCCTTCTACAGACATCTGCTCTTGATTATAATGTTTGTGATGATGATACCAGCAGTTCTCCTCCTCACCTTGTGATACCAGGAATTGCTACCTTAGAGGAACATGCAGACAGTTGGAGAAACATAACAGACAGGCATTTATTTAAGAGGGATCTAAGAGGGGTTTCTTTTTCTTTTTCTCCTGATTTTTTACTTCAAAGTCTGGGGAAACAGGATAAAGGCACCTTTAAAAGTATACCCATTCAAATGCCAAAGCTCTTGTCTGTGCGTCCTGTAAAAAGTATGTGCTCGGGGTCTTGTTGGTATCTTTTGGGGTGACAGTGTAGATCTTCTGCCAAAGCTATTCCTGTTCCCTTTTACAGTGGAGTAATTAAACTTGGGTGCATGTGTGTGTGTGTGTGTATGTGGTTATATTTGAAGGCACAAGTGATAGGATGGCAGGAAACTGGGTTACTAGTCCACCAAAACTTGCCTGGGGAATTTGGCATGGCTTTCATCCTTTTGCTGTAAAGACCAAGCCAGCATCTAACATACTATTCAAAGATTGAGCGAGATGAGCCACATACAAGAAGTTTCCTCTGCCAGATGCATATCTAAATGCATTTGCTACCGGTGGGACTTTTGTCCCATGCATCTTTAGTAGATTAGGACCTGAAAGTCCATTGTTTTTCTGGGATAAGAAACTAGAGACCTTTTTTGGGGGGGGGGACATGATTTCTTCCTTGGCTGTGAAGTTTGTTGGTCTTAGCACTGCATGCCAAATTCTTCAGTGTCTACTTAAGTTTTAAGACTACTATGTGCTGCCCACAAGGCTGTGGAGACTGAGTGAAAAGCCCAGTAGTATCAATTAGGAAGCGAGAACAAGCACTGGTCTAGTCCTCAAGGCTGCAGGATGATCTGTTTTGGGGAAAAATTAACTAGCTACAGAATAATATATTTGGGAACTGGGAGCAAGAAGGAACCTATAAGGTATTTGGGTCTGGCTGAGGTATATAGTGTAAATAAGATTACTGAGTACAGAACTGAGAGACGCCTGTCTTATCCAGGGTTTCACAACAACATACTTTTGTGTGAAATAATGTCCATTCAAGTCCTTCAAATCAAGTGATCAAAGAGGATGAGCTTTTAGAAAGAGGTTCATACCACTCAATCTTGGGAAGTGATGCCTAATCATCAGACGGGGCGTTATCTACTTATTATTTTCCAAATCACTTGTTTTGTAAGGATTGTTCTGCATCTCTGCATTCCCCGTAAGCAAGTCTTAGTTTGACTTCTCTTGGCTCCTACTTCCTGGTGCAAAATACATCCACTTTTTCTTTTTCTTTTTTGGAGGAGAGCCCGCTAATAAGCTCCTGCATTCCTGCAGAGCCTCTTAGCGATACCATTTTCAGACTTGCTCTTCAAAGCCGAATTTATTTCTGTTTGTACCACCAATGTGGAAATTGTTCAGGGGTAAATCCACAGTGCCCACTCTTCCACAGCTATGGTATCTTAAGTGAGAGTCTCAGTACTGTACAGTAATTAAAGTGGGAGGAGATACAGAAAAGCACAGATGGTTTATAGTCATCTTAAGTTTCCCTTAAGATGGCACAGCAGCTCAAGAAATGCTTCTCTGTGGGTGGTATTAGGCTTCTTGGTCAGCATGTATATAACTCGCCTATATCCTGTCTCGGGACGGATAGATATGTATTTGGTCTGTTCCTCCCACCTTACTGGTTTTTTCCCCTTTCCCTGCTGCTTTTTCTTTCCCTAAGCTGTCAAGACTATATAGTATGTCATGAAAACTAGTATAATGCCATGAGACAATTCACCTCCTACTAGCGTGTGACATCAGTGGTGTTGCTTGGTAGAATAGAATAGAATAGAATAGAATGGAATGGAATTCTTTATTGGCCAAGTGTGATTGGACACATAAGGAATTTGTCTTTGGTGCATATGCTCTCAGTGTACATAAAAGAAAAGATACATTTGTCGAGAATGGTTGTCATAGGGTAGAAGAAATATGTCCCTGTCGCAGGCAAAACACAAAAGATTTTGGTAATTACTGATTTTCCTATGTTTTCTTTTGAATTTTTTATTTCCTTGTTCTGAAATAACTTAGGGTAGAAATAGGGAAAGAGCCTTCCGTCTGGTCTGGTCATCTCAGCCCTCTAGATAACATTCTCACTGAGTTTTTGAGTGGTATGTTGCTGTCACATAACTAACCTCTAGAGTTGGTGCTGCAAGATCTTCCACCTCGACCTCCTCCTCCTCTTCCTTCCTCTTCTCCAACATTCAACATTCTACAAAGGACTTGCATATCTGAGTAGCTTAGGAAGAAACCGGATCTAATGATCAAGATGGCTAAAAACCGTGGGGCAAACTGACTCCATCATTTGAGAATCTGTCATGGGTTGGCCCACTTCCTCCACCGTTGTCACACTTGCCCCGTTGACTTGCCTGATTTTATTTATTTATTTATTTATTTATTTATTTATTTATTTATTTATTTATTTATTTATTTATTCATTCATTCATTCATTCATTCATTCATTCATTCATTCATTCATTCATTCATTTATGTCAAGTACGTGTTGGTAATATACATAGATATAACATTGTTTATATACATAAGATGGGTACTGATAAGAGGGAACATTAGGACAGGGACGGTAGGCACGCTGGTGCGCTTATGCACGCCCCTTACTGACCTCTTAGGAATCGGGTGAGGTCAACAGTGGACAGTCTATAAGGGTAAAGTTTTGGCGGTTTGGTGACGAAACCACAATGTCAGGTAGTGAGTTCCAGGCATTGACCACTCTGTTGCTAAAGTCGTACTGTTCTGGGAAGCTCAGTTTTTCTTCTCTTTGTAGCAGGAGAGATGGCAAAGATTGCTGCTACTTCTTCAATCGGGTCACTTTAGTAGAGCAGTTGAATGGTAAGTGATAGCAGGTGCATCCAGGTTTTTGTTATGAGGTCTTGCCACGTATACAACAACGCAGATCTCTGATGGCATTTCCAAAATGGAAATCAGTATAGGAAACAGAGGTCCTTCTTGGATGAAGTAACACCAGTGATGCATGATCTACTCACCTTCTGGTTCTGAAGACCTTCGCTTTATGTATTCAGTGTCCACAAGAGTCAGGCATTTTCGGCATTCCCTTTGGAGTAGTTTCTCAAGGAGAAGTCATATGACATTTTTCAGGCTTTCCACCAAGACTTCAGATTGCATCTTATTTATCATTCGGCTTTTCTGCCGCTCTTAGCAGTATTTGATATTTTGCAATCTGCAATAATGCCTAACATATTTAATGCAGTCTAGTGCAGAACTAGACCATCTAATCATTGCTGGGTGAAAAACCAACAGGGAACCAGCCACAGTGAATAAAAAATGAAAAGAACTAAGTTATTAAAATTAATAGTGAGATGCTCTTTGGCTCTCAATTCCCTTTGTAAAAGAAAGTTCGTGGAGAATTTAGCTAACGATAATCAGTATTCCTCTTGGAAATATTACCTGTCCAATCTTTTGTGATGGTTCCTCTATGTATATATTATATTATATTATATTATATTATATTATATTATATTATATTATATTATATTATATTATATTATATTATATTATATTATATTATATTATATTATATTATATTATATTATATTATATTATATTATATTATATTATATTATATTATATTATATTATATTATATTATATTATTATATTATATTATATTATATTATATTATATTATATTATATTATATTATATTATATTATATTATATTATATTATATTATATTATATTATATTATATTATATTATATTATATTAATTATATTATTTGCGTGTGTGTGTGTGTGTGTGTGTGTGTGTGTGTGTGTGT